>JAJIBD010011190.1:0-59276 GCA_021461705.1 Cryptotis parvus
GAGTGTTAGAGGAAGTTCCTGCAGATGGGAAGTGGGGGGATGGGGTGAGGAATAGGGCAGTTTTGCACACTTCCTGTCATATGCAAAGCAAGCATCCTAACCACTCTAGTATCTATCCAGCCCCGGAGTTGCACTTGTTAGCCAAAAGTTATGAGACATATGTTGGAAACGTAAGGTGCCAGTCTAGGAACTAGGGTCAACAGAAGCTGGATGGGTCCAGATGTTGGCTTTCATACAATAAGGCTTTAAAAACCTATTACCAACCCATGAAGGATTTCAAAGAATACTAATGTGATGATAATTAACAAATAATGTTATCCAACAGAGAAATCATTACTATAAATGAGACCAGTCGGAAAAGTGAGAGGTGAGATGTTCTCTCTATCAAGAGAGGATAGAACATTGGTAAGGAGATTGGAAGTCAATCTAAGAAATATAACATATGACCAGGAACACAAAGACAATCTCCTAAGATTATCAAATACATGTCAATTTAAAAATAAACAACAAAGTAGTTTTATCAGAGAGCTGGGTTAATTGGTAACATAAAAATAAAGAAAATAAAGGGACAAGAATATTTTAAGAAACCATGACTGAAAACTACCCACAATCCTCAAAAAACCTAGAGAACCACAGCCAATGAGGCTAATCAAGAGGGAACCATGTCCAAGACACACAACAGGGGCGGATACTAAACCAGAAGGTGGCAAGGACTGCTGTCACATCATGAGAAGAACAGAGGCCACTGGCAATGAGAAGTATGGGGAAACTATCAATTCTTCATTATAGAACATCATACATTTATTTGGACCAATTATTATAACATTGTATTTGGGTGTGTACATGTGTCTATGAATTAGTACAAGGGAAAGATTGTGTATGTGACAAAAGAAAGTTATTAGTTCTCTTTTATAAATTTGTTAAGTGGTATAACATTTTTATGGACGATCTGTGTGCAATCTGATTTTTAAATGCCTTTTTCCTAAAATAAATAAGGGCATGCTGAGAATGAGCAATTTCATTAATCAGAATGCACTTAAAATGCTTCAGAAGTAGTTCTGGTATGAAATATTTGCTGTGCTTTTGGCGAGTCACTACATGATTCCTGGCACCAAATGCTAACCTTTGCAATTAAATAATCAATAGCTTTACAATAGCAATGTTCTTCATAAATCTTATTTATTGTTTAGGAAATTAAATTTTCATCTCTGAATAGAAGGGAAACCTGAGAGAGAGAGAGAGAGAGAGAGAGAGAGAGAGAGAGAGAGAGAAATGCTAAACAGCCAATCAGAAGAAAACTCCGGCCACAGTATGGGACTCGATGGACATTTCCTCCTAATCCAGTGGGTGCCACCACCTCTCCCTCCCCATCTTAATAAGGGGTCCCTTATTAAGTACCAGGAACTATTCTGATCATGATGATATAAAAATGAATAAACTCTAGGTGCTATATCAAGAATCTCAGGAAACAACAGTAAGTGTATGAGTGTGGCTCAGGAGGACGTGCCAACCGCCTCTGCAGTATAAAATATGACAGTGACCTCCCATGCATGGACTGGGAGGAGCTGACCTAAAGGGCTCCCCACCCTGGGACAGGGAGGGTACCTGAGGCAGGGCTGCAGAAACAGCGTGTGCCTCTCCTCTCACCCAGCTGCATCCCTCCTACCTCAAGCACCACTACCTTACCTCCCCTACACACCTCGGAAGTGACTTTCTAGAACTTTCCACAGTCATAAAGTCAAGTCTGCAATCAAATATCACATTTGCAAAGTTTCATGTGCCCTTTGATCTCTTCTGCCACACCCTGTCTTATATCCTCCTGGTGCAGATGACTGCCTCAGTTTACCTTCCTTTCCTCACTTGTCATCTTATTGCAGACGAAACACAGAACCTGTCTGGTTTCTGCCTTTCATTCCAGCATCCATGACATTTTTTGTTTGTGTTTTTGGGTCACACCCAGTGATGCTCAGGGATTTCTCCTGGATCTGCACTCAGGAAGTACTCCTGGCGGTGCGCGAGGGGCCATATGGGATGCTGGGGATTAAACTTGGGTCAGCCACGTGTAAGGCAAATGCCCTCCCTGCTGTACTATCTCTCTGGCCACCCTTCTTGCACTTAAAAGAGGTGCTGCATACATGGATTTGCATGAAGTCTGCACTGTCCAAGGTTCTACCCTGGAATAGCCATGTCTGTACTACAGGAATGTCTTCAGTGTTGGACAGAGCTGTGAGTGCTGCTGACAGAATCACAGGAGCTTATCATTGCATGGTTATTCACTGTGCTGCGCTATCACAGATCATAAAGATTTCACCAAGAAAGCATGAAGAAATCCATCTTTCATTAGAAAAATGAATGTTTCAATGCTGCAGGGCAATCTTGCCAGCTTACCCATTTGCAGGAGGTCAAGTATCACTCTCACCTCTCTAAGCAGAGGCCAAGTGGCTGCCAGCACCTCTGCCCCTAACAAGGAGAACTCTCATTGCAGGGAAGAGTTCGGCTAACCTTGATTTTGTTCAGGCTGCACACAGGGCAAGGAAACACACACCTCACAGCCAATGCTCGGTGCTGCTGTCATCCTAGCTATGTGGGGAGAACCTTCAAGTACACTCTAGTTATAAATTAAACAAATAAAGAACATTATTTTTTTTAAAATAAGTCAGATGCTCTGGAACTAGTTCATTTCTCATGAACATAGTTTTGTTGAGATTCAGCTATCGACCTATCTTTCCACATTCTCGGTCGAAGTCAGCCAGCATTTGTGCCACTGGGCTAATGTTTGGTGCTATTAGAACAATGTCATCAGTGAAGCAGAGGTGGTGTAGTCGCTGACCGTCTATCTTCACTCCCATTCCTTCCCATTCTAATTATTGCATAATGTTCTCAAAGGGTGGTGCTTAAGAGTTTTGGTGAAATGGTATCATCCTGCCAAACCCCTCTTTGACATCAATGAGTACTTCCTTATAGAATGGTGAGGTCCTGGTGGTGAATCTGTAATATAGCTCATGAAGGATCTTGATGAATTGGGTTTGAACACCCTGTTTGACTAGGGCTTCAATGACCTCTTATGTCTCAACAGAATCAAAGGCTCTTTAAATCAATGAACGTGGGCAGGAGCGATAGTCCAGCCGGGTAGGGTATTTGCCCTTACATGCCGCCAACCCGGGTTCAATCCCTGGCATCCCATATGATACCCTGAGCACCACCAGGAGTAATTCCTGAGTGCAGAGCCAGGAGTAACTCCTGAGCATTGCCAGGTGTGACCCAAAAAAAGGGAAAAAAATCAATGAATGTGAGACAGAGCAGCATCTTGAACTCCCTACAAACCTCAATGAGCTTGGTTACCATGTGGATATGGTCGATTGTGCTGAATCCTTTTTTGGAAGACAGCTTGATTGCATGGTTGTCCTTCATCTAATGTTCTGCCAATCCTGTTTAGGATAACTCGTGTAAACAGCTTGTAGATGATGGACAACAGGCAGATCAGGCGATAGTTGCCAATGTTGTGCATGTCTCCCTTCTTGAACAGTAGAACTGTCCTGCTGGTTTTCCATTGGGAGGGCACCTTGCATTCAGACAGGTAGCATGTAAAGAGCCAAGCCAGTGTATTGATGAGTACTGATGGCACATTCTTCAGGTGATCGGGTCTGACTTTGTCTGGGCCTGGTGCTGCTCCCTTCTTTACCAACGAAATGGCATGTCGGTTTTCGGAAGGAAGAATGTTGGGAACAACATATCCATTCTGCAGAATTTGGTTTGTGGGCAGGTGGACGTAGCTATCAAAGATATATGAGTAGAAGTCCTGGATAATCTTCTCCATTGCCTTTCTGGAAGATGTGATAAATCCATTAGGATGTCGGAGGGCAGTCATCTTGGTCTTATAGTTGGCAAAGGACAGGCAGGCTTTGCAAGTGCTTTTTCCAGCTTCTGCTGCATAGTCAGTATTTCTGCTCTACCTAAAATGACCTAAAATGACCTAAAACCGGAGGTGTGCAGGAGGAAGAGAGCGGCATGGAATGCCTTGAAAGAGCATCAAAGAAATAGCTAAAAAGAACAAAGAACTGGTTGTTTCCAGGTTCTGGCTATTGTGAATAGTGCTGCTATGAAAATAAAAGTGTGGATTGTGTTTCCGCTGTGTGTTTTTGGCTTCCCAGGGTATATTCCCAGGAGTGGTATGGTTGGGTCAAAGGGGAGCTCAATTTCTAGTCTTTGGAGGAATGTCCATATTGTTTTCCAGAAAGGTTGTACAAGTCGACATTCCCACCAACAATGTATGAGAGTCCCCCTTTTCCCGCATCCACGCCAGCACTTGTTGCTTTTACCCTTTTGGAAATGGGCCATTCTCTGTGGTGTGAGGTGATATCTCATTGTTGTTTTGATTTGCATCTCTCTGATGATTAGTGATGATGAGCATTTTTTCATATGCCTTTTTGGTCATTCGGATTTCTTCCTTGTCAAAGTTTCTGTTCATCTCTTCTCCCCATTTTCTAATGGGGTTGGCTGTTTTTTTCTTATATAGCTGTACCAGTGCCTGATATATTCTGGATATTAACCCCTTATCAGATGGGTATTGGGTGAATATTCTTTCCCATTCTGTAGACTGTCTTCTATCTTGGTCACTGTTTCTTTTGAGGTGCAGAAGCTCTTCAGTTTCATGTAGTCCCATATGTTTATATTTTCTTCTAGTTGCTTTGTTAATGGTGTTTCACCTTTGAAGATGTCTTTAGCTTCAATGTCGTGGAGGGTTTTTCCATATTTTCTTCAATGTACTTTATGGAATCAGGACTGATATTGAGATCTTTAATCCATTCTGATCTGATTTTTGTGCAAGGTGTTAGACACAGGTCCAAATTCATTTTTTTACATGTAGCTGTCCAGTTTTCCCAGCACCACTTGTTGAAGAGGCTTTCCTTACTCCAGTTTGGACTCAGAACTGATGACTGGATAAAGAAACTGATACATCTACACAATGGAATACTATGCAGCTGTCAGGAAAATTGAAGTTATGAAATTTGCCTATAAATGGATGGACATGGAAAGAATCATGTTGAGTGAAATTAGTCAGAAGGAAGAGAGAGAGACATAGAATGACTGCATTTATTTGCATGACATAAATATACCAGGTGATCTTACCAAAAGTGGAAATTACCACAAGTGCGTGGGTCAGAGGTTAGGTAAGATAGAGAAGGGAACAATTGTGAATAAATGTCAAAAGGTCTGATGCCAACATAGAACTGAGCATTAAATACAGACAAAAAATGCAAATGATGGCTTCTAAGTGTACGTGAGTGCAACCCACAATGTGTAGGAGAAGGAAGAGAGAGAGGGACAGAGAGGAGATAAAGAACCTGCCATTTAGGCAGGAAGTGGGAGGGGGAGGGAATTGGGGACATGGGTCGTGGGTGATGGGCATTGGTGGAGGGCGGGGTGCTGGAACACTGTGTGACTGAAACCTCCAAACGTGAACGTTGTAATTGTATATCTCATGGTGGTATAATAAAATGTTAAAAAAAAAAGAACAAAGAACCTCCGGCTCCCGGCACATCTCTTTGACTCCACTGTTCTCCCTGCATTAACATACGCCTCAGAGACCTGGGTCCTACGAAAGGAGGATGAGAATGCTATTCGGGTCTCCTGAAGAGGAATTGGAAGAGCTATGCTTAGAATATCACGCCTCACTCAAGTGAGAGAAGGAATCTGGAGTTTCAATCTCCGTCGATGTTCCAGAGTCAGAGACACTGTCTCATTTGCCAAGGCATCGAAAATCAGATGGGTTGGACATGTAATGTGATTTGGAGATGACTGCTGGACTATAGCCATTACTGACTGGATCCCACGGGACGTCAAAAGATCATGTGGCCGCCCACCTGCAAGATGGTCAGACTTTTTCATCAAGACCTTGAATGAACGGTTTGAGGTTTTTCATATTCCTGAAGCAACCAGATGCCATTGGGCTACACTGGCACGTGAGGGTCAAATGGAAATGTTACTGGTGCCTGCTCGAGCAAATCAATGAATTATGGGATGTCAAGTGATCAAGTGATCAACTAACATATAATATATGGTAAGATATACTGCCACATATCAAACTGTTTTCAGCTCCTAATCTACAAAGTGGCCTGCAGGAGTTAACTACAGGAAAGATGCAGAGGCTCTGGGAAACAGTGCACTGCAACAATAACCAGTTGAATCCATTTCTCGATCTCCTACAGGTAATTGACTCTGGAATGTATTTGATTGCCCCATCCATAAACTTTTAGTTGCACTTATTTAAATATATTTTGTTTATTTGGGGGCCCACATCAGATCTTACTCCTGGTTCTGTATCCCGGAATCACTCCTGGTGGGATCAAGGAATCATAGGGTATGTTAGGGATAGAACTTGAGTTGGCTGTATGCAAGAAAATTCCCTACCCCACCCACTGTAATATTCACCCTTTTTTTTAATTTTTTAAGTCACTAAAGGACAGATGCCTTGTCCTGTGCTACTTCTGTGTTTTTCTATAACAGATGAGCCTCTGCAGAACTATGAACTGTGAAATATCAAGACGAAAAATAAAAGATTTAGTCCCAAAGCAATAGCACAGCGGGAGGACATTTGCCTTGCAAGCGTACCTTTGGGTTCAATCCTCAGCATCCCATATGTTCCACTGACTACTTCCAGAGATAATTCCTGAGTGCAAGGTCTGGAGTAACTCCTGAGCATCTCCAGGTATGGCCCCCAAACCGAATAAATAAATGAAAGATCCCTTTCAACAGACTGTATTTCCCTTATGATGACAAATTATTTAAAAACCCACATAAATATTTTAGTTCTTTTTGCCTGTTTTCTAAGTGTCCACTGTTACGCAGTAGACTGGGATACAGAGGATCTTCCTTGTCCTTAAGAGAATATGTGAGGCTTCCTGTCCCAGTCAGCTCCCAATATTCTGGTCAATGGTCAGAGGTCGTTAGCAGTCAGTCAGGAAAAGTCTGTTGAGGGGCTGGATGTGGCTTTTGCAGCAGAGCACAGGTCTGGGATCCACAGGGATCAGGCTGGACTGTGGCCAGACAAGGCCACTGTGGTGCCAGGTGTGTTCCCTATAAAACAAACCTTGTCTAAGATTCAGAGGGTGATTTATGATTTTTAAAAAAGTATCTTTAAAGAAGGAAGCCCAGAGTGTGGCAGAGTTGCTGTGTCTGGAGTTGCAGAGAAGAAAGGATCCTGGCCCATGATATTCCAGGAAATAGAAACCAAAGGTGAAGAGGTGGAAGCACCAAATTTAATTTTTCATGGTTGTGTTTTTTTCTGAAACAAAGATGATTCTAAATGGCAAGAATATATTTGTGCCTTTATAGATAGACATCTATTAATACAGAGTAGACCCTCTGTAAAATATCTTTTAAAAATCATGATTATTCATTCATCATATGAACTGCTTTGGTGAACTGCAAAATTCTTGCCAGTTGCCATTTAGTGTTGTGGTGGGGAAATGGTCCATCCTGGTGTTCCAGGTTCTTACTCCCTCTATAGTCTAGATTCCAGCTTTTTATTCCCTCTATTGCCCAGATTCCAGCTTGTTATTCCCTCTATAGCCCAGATTCTGGCTTATTATTCCCTTTATAGCCCAGATTCCCAGCTTGCTATTCCATCTATAGCCTAGATTCCCGGCTTATTATTCCCTCTATCATCTAGATTCCCATAAGATCCCTCTAGATCTTCCCCCAATGAGTCTGTTGAAATTTGCCAATTTTAGAAGTCTCACAGAAGCTATTTAAAATACTAATATTTTCAAAGCTATCATTTACAAATAAAAGCCTGTACTTAAAAATTTGACTGATAGGATTATATAGATCATACAGAAAGTGATTCAATAATTTGTCCCTTTTGAGCTACTCTATTTTGTGGTCACTAGGATAAGTTGGTCAGTTGTAGGTCTCAGACATCTCTTGCAGAAGCAGAAATACTTTGCTTTGCCTGAGCTTTAGTTCATACCATGTCATGTTGGGAACATCTGTTTTTATTCCCTCCCCCATGGCAGTGCATGTACATGTATTAATCTGGGATGCCAGCACTGGTGCATGTATTTAACCTATTTCACAAATACTGGCAGAGGATCCAGAAAGGGCTGGCCTGGGACCATGAAAGGGCAGATGGCCATTAGACATTAAGTTGTGAGCACTTTTCTAGTGATTCCATTTTATTCAAGTCCAATCCTTGAAATTGTAGTGCTGAGCCAGATTCGGTAGACAACACTCTTGTCTGTCCTGAATTACTTGTGATCAGAACCACTTGCTTGATTTCTAGATTACAGTGTGGGGAGCTGGGACTGTCAGTTCCTCAGCATTGCAAAGAGAAGACTGTCAGTTCCCAGGAATATGCCTGCAAGGAAAACCTTCTAGGAAATTGTCTTGAAAGAAGGGGGTTACCAAGCCTGCACAGCAGGCTTTGTTTGGAATACATTCTCCAAACAAATCATTTCAAAAAATTAACTGGAGTAATGCTAGAATTCTAAACAAGCTATACTGATGAGTGCTGCCTTTAACATTATATTTGTGCACAACCTACTAGATAAAGGTCAAAGCCATTTATGATAAAATTGTAGGAAATAAGGAAAGTAACATCCTGAGGTCACATAAAAATAAACTATGAGCCCCTGAGTCCAAAGCTCTGAGTGTCTGCTGATGAAAAAAAAATTGTGTAATGTAGAGCCTAATTTATTTAACACTCTCATAGCACCAATTTACCTTTGGTTCTTTCATGTTTTGTTTTAAGGACACACCCAGTAGTACTCAGGGCTTACTCCTGGCTCTGCACTCAGGAATCTCTGGTGGTGGGTCTTGGAGAACCATATGAGATGTCACGATTGAACCTTCGTGTCCCAAGTGTAAGGCAAACAACATAATAAAAGAGGAAGCTTCAGTTTACCCTCACTAGCTGCTGTGAGTGTCCCATTTTCCCCCATGGCTGGCCCATCCTGAATTTTTGGCTTCCTATAAGTTCCTGAGCTTTTTGTAATAACAGTTGTCCATCAAAAAATTCTGGCCCAGCCATTTAGACTCATCTAGAGGCTAAGACCATGAAAAATCACTGTATCACTGTCTTCCTGTTCATCATCGATTTGCTCGAGCGGGCCCCAGTAACATCTCCATATGTCCTGTCTCATGCTAGTAGAGCCCAAGGCATCTGCTTGCTCCAGGAACATAAAGAGCCTCAATCCATTCGGAATGAGGAATGAGGTCTATATGCCAAATACCAGTAACAATTATAGACCTCAAGACCATGGAAAATACCTAAGACAAATGGCCAGTCAGGGATATGTTAGAGCCTTGCATCCTCTGTAACGCTAGCCAAGAGCCCAATTTTCATCTTAAAGGGTCTATAGGAAAACCCTTATCTTTAACTTCCCTGTATTCCCTATAACACAAAGACCAGGTTTTTCTATAAACCCCCCACCCTCCCACAAAGAGAACCAGAGTTAACTGAGTCCTATACTGTATTATTCCCCATTTGGGGAGTTTTTATTCTTTTCTATTCTACTTTCCAATAAACTTTTCTACTTTCCAATTGAGTCATCGGAGTATCTTTATTATTCAAGTTTCTTTTTATTCTTGAAAATATTTTAGAACCTGGGAGTCTCAAATGAACAGAGAGACCCACCTTCACCACTTCTGCCTCATATTCATCACTCCCCACATACTATCTCTCTGGCCCCAACTTTACCATGGCTCTACAACCACAGACACACACATTTTTCTGTATGTGAGCAGAAATCTCAAGCCCTGTATCGAGTTTGCATCCAAGTGGGGAACTCCTGGTTCAAGGCTGTCAGGTACCAACTGCCACTGAACTAACTTTTCTTAGAATTTGCTCCAGCTGCCTGTTAGAAGGGGAAGAGAAGAGGGGCTGCCAGGTTGGAGCATGATGCACCCCGTCTGCTACAGCCACACAGTGGTGATCAACTTCACTTTATTTCTTGGAGGAAGCTGTGGAAATGTTCCCTCTGCTTCTGGTGCCTACAGAGATGGAGTAGAGAGGAAAGAGATCAGAGAGAACATGGGGTGCGGAGGAAATGGGCCCTGGGAGTCCATTCAGGGGGGGAATATGTTGAGGGTCCAAGTGCAGGAAAACAGAACGAGACCTCACATGGCTGGTTGGAGCCTTCGTGTTACCACAGGTGTGGCTCCAGCCAGAACCATGCTGGGCACTTGTGAGGGATGCTGAGAAGCTGAGTGTGGGTGACAAGAGTAGAAGATCCATCATTCCATATTGTGTGGAACTGGAAAGGAAGGTTTGGAAAGAAGAAAACCTGACTGAACTGAACTACTCATCTGGCTGAACTGAACTACTCCTCTGGGTTTTGTTGTGGATGTGAAGCACAAGGGAAATGATCCAGAGTGAGTAAGGGCACAGCCCATCTCCTTGCTGAAACAACTGGACTGAAAACCAAGTATGGTGAGCTTAGAACCAGCACAGTGGAGTGACCAAGCTGAGGCACTGTCTGCATCTCTTTAATGATTACAATTGAACCTTCCCAGTGAGACTGCAAGAAAACCCACTAAGAAACTCAAAGATGGGAAATTCGAGGAGTTTCCCTCCACACTCAGGGAGTTCATCATAGAGCTGATGCCTCACTGCCAACACCCAACAAAGACAAACATTCTTCTACACGCCTTAAAAATTGTGTTGAATACTCTCTGCAACTCAACCTGGAACAGGTTTCTGACCTAATAAGGTAGTAACAGCACACTTAGGCCTGTCCTTTATTTTTATCTATCTATCTATCTATCTATCTATCTATCTATCTATCTATCTATCTATCTATCTATCTATCTATCTATCTATCTATCTATCTATCTATCTATCTATCTATCTATCTATCTATCTATCTATCTATCTATCTATCTATCTATCTATCTATCTATCTATCTATCTATCTATCTATCTATCTATCTATCTATCTATCTATCTGTCTGTCTGTCTGTCTGTCTGTCTGTCTGTCTGTCTGTCTGTCTGTCTGTCTGTCTGTCTGTCTGACTGTCTGTCTGTCTATTCATTCATTTATCCATCTATTCATCTATTTATTTATTTATTTATTAAATTTTTATTATACTACCGTGAGATATACAATTACAAAGATGTTAATAATCGGGTCTCTGTCATTCAGTGTTCTAGCATCCATCCCTACACCAGTGCCCCCACACTCCCCTCCTACCCAACCCCAGCCTGCCCCCTATAGCAGGCACCTTTTCTTTCTCTTTCTCTCTCTGTCTTTGTTTCTGTATTTCTCTCTCTCTCTCTCTCTCTCTCTCTCTCTCTCTCTCTCTCTCTCTCTCTGTCTTCTCTTACACTTTGTGGCTTTCCCTACAGATATTTACAGTTTATGATGTAAGTCTCTATGTATATATTTAATGGTGAGTTCTAGTGTGACATTATGATTCCCCATTCCCCATAAGCTTCCCCAGTTTGTTGCAACTACAATGATCATTACAGTGTATAAATGTGAAAGATCCTGGGAAGGACCTGGTCCTAACCTTCATTATTATCTAAGCCTGTCTGTCCTTTTAAATCCCTTTGACTTGCCTGAATGTTTGGCAAGTTGCATACAAAGAACCCCATCATATATCTCACTTATCCTGAATCCTAGACCCTGATACTTGAGATGCCACAACACACCTCCTTTCCGTAGCAAATGGTGTTGTGACAGCTCAGATACACAAATTCTGGAGCAAAGTGAGGAGCTGGGGTACTCATTTGCATGTCAAAAACCCAAATATCACTTCTTTCACATTCTCATTGACAATGACTCTGTCTAGCTAATGGGAGCAACTTGAAAGAGTCCTGCATTTCAATGAGGTCTCTAAATGCTTCCTATCCCAGAGACTTCAAATTAAAATAAAATTTTAATCATGTAGCTGCTTCCAAGTGCTAGAATAATAATAGTGATTAAGGGCCTCAGTCTGCTTTTTGTTCTACAAAAGGAGTCTGACATCCACAGGGGAGGGAGGCTTCTTTCATGATGAAGGTTTTTATTGAAATCTTCGCATGTTGGGGAACTGGAAGACTGCCCGCTTTCTTTATAGTCAGAGAGAACATTTCACATTTACTATCAACATGTACACTTTCCCTGGAGAAAAACACAGCTTTATAAGACTTCACCTGTGAACAACAGTGCTCTGCTTATCATAAAAAAAGTAAATTTTGAAATAGTTGGATGGAATTACAGGTGAAGAAGGAATAAATAGAGGACAAGCTGGATAATTCCAAACTTCCAGTTCGCCTTAGGAATGAACATGGACACATGGATTGATGGGACAGAGGCAAGAGCCCAGAATAAACCCATGTGCATGTGGGTGATTACTTTAAGACAAAGGAGCCCAGAACATAAAGAAGAGAATGGAAGAGTCTCGGATAAATGGTACTGGGAAGCTGGACAACAGCATGCAGAAGAGACCCAAGCATCAGGTCACTCCACATGGGGCCTTCTGTGGCCACTTACAGACTGCCCCCCAACAAAGAACTTTATCTTTGTGAAGCAAACATCTCTTTTTAGAAGGTCACTCTTATAACATGAGACTTCTTCACAAAGTGAGAGAGTTGGTAAGTTATAAGCACATGTGTATTATATCTAGGATGGTGAGTGTGTTTTCCTACAGTCCTCTGGATTGACCAAAAATACTCAGAAGCAAACAATACTGCAAGACAGCTCTTGTGTCCTCAAGAACCCCCACCCCACCCTACTCCCTATCGCCCCACTCAGTGATGGGGAGACTGGGGGAGTAACAGGGGACAACAGTAGAGGGAAGCAGAGGGGCTGGGGTCAGAATGATGCATGAAACCCTGCCATGGACAGTGTTTATGTGTAAAGAAACCTATCAAATATTAACAGGAAGTCACTCTTCCCGTTCATCATCAAATTGCTTGAGCAGGCTCCAGTAACATCTCCATATGTCCTGTCTCATGCTAGTAGAGCCCTAGGGCATCTGCTCGCTCCAGGAACATAAAGAGCCTCAAACCATATTAGGTCATGGGAATGACTTAACATAATTGTTACTGGTATTTGGCATATCAAATACAACACGGGCAGCTTGCCAGGCTTGCCGTGTGGGTGGCATACTCTTGTAGTCACCTCTAAATACAGCATTTATTGATGAGCTGGGCTGTAATAGGCTCTTCTGCTGGGTGGAGTTCTGACGAGAGGGGAGGTCTGGATGTGGAAAATGGTGGCCCTGATGGAATGGGGGGGGGGGGGGGGGTTGTCTGGCTTGTTGCAAGGCTCTGCTGGCTGTGGAAAATGGCGGCCCAATGGAGTGGGGGGGTCATCTGGCTTATTGTGCGGCTCTGCTGGGGTGACGGGCCAGGGCTAGAACCCGCCATCCCTCCCGGGAGCCTCGTGAGCGGCTGGGCACAGGTAGCAGCTCTACCCCATGTCTGTGAGTCTCTGGATCAGCATACCTGGGCCGTACTGAAAAAAAAAAACTGCTGCAGGGTGGGTGTCGATGATCTGGGCTGTGATAGGCTTGTCTGCTGGATGGAGTTCTGATGAGAGGGAGGTCCGGATTTGGAAAATGGCGGCCCTCATGGAGTGTGTGTGTGTGTGTGGGGGGGAGGGGTCGTCTGGCTTGTTGCGAGGCTCTGTTCCTCAAATTTGACATGTCTAAATTGCTGACAAAGATAACCATGATGGCAATGGAAGAGCTTGGCACTTGTGGAAAATTGGGAGTCTTTTCTTGCATGCAGTTAACCCGAGATTCAATCCCAGGTACTGCATATGGTCCCCAACACTGCCAAGAGTGATGCATGAGCACAGAATCAGTAGGAAACCCTGAGCAGACAGTCAGGTGTGGCCCAAAAAGCATACATCTTGGAGGTAAGTGGTTGCTTGAAAGCCAGCAGCCAGGGTCAGTGGTAGAGGCGCCAAGCAGCATCCACTCAGAACACAAGTTGTGATAAATTTCAGAAATGCACACTCAGTTAACATACTAATGTGGTTCTCAGGAAGTATGCTGGTGATATTTCAAAGTATTGATCCTTAGACCCGTGCATCTCCATGAAAAGAATGTCATTCTCAGCCTGCTGGGAAGCAGGCCCCATCTGAGGGTTCATGGGGGGGCCCCCAGCAGCACATCCTTTGGGGATGGAACTAGTTCCTTTTCAAAAACTGTAGCTTCACTAGAACACTTAAATAACACAGTCACTTTCTCCCTCCCCACTTCCCCTGACTGTACCAAGGTTTCAGTTCCCTTTATCGAAGAATGATCTCAATTTTGCCTTACAAATAGGTTGTGTGTTCCAGGAACTGTCATCCAACAGTCTTGTACTAGAGTTTTCTGGTTTTAGGGAGGCATCTGGGATAGTGGGGCCTACCCAGTGGTGCTGAAGATCGTGGCCAGGCCTCCAGCAGACAGACCATGCACTCATCCAGTGAACTTTCTGCCTCATTCCTAGGAAGAGATATGCATGGTGTGTGTGAGGACACTGGTACAACTCTAGATTTTACCAGGCTATAAGTATGCCCCAGTCTCATATACCTACCATCCATTCTCTGAGGAATGGCCTGACTGTCTTCACATGCTCACTCCCTTCATTTCTTTACAATCCCATGTCTGAAGTACCTGCCAAAACCTCTTCTTGACTCTTTATTCTGATTTATTATTCCTTGCAACCTTTACAACAGTTTGATATCCTTATGACTCTCCCCAATAGAATGCTAGCTCCTCAAAGAATAAAACCATTTTCTATTTTATTCATTACTATAATTCCAATGTATAGCAAAGCAAGTGCTCCATAGGATGAATAAATGCAAAGCTAAATTCTGTGGCAATTGGGAAATAAAGGACAGCATTTATAGAATCATTGCCATGGAGTTGGGGTTGGCTAAGAGGGCATGAAAGAGTGGTTAATCAACTATAGATTTAGGCTATATCAAAGTTAAAGAAGAAATAAATCCTCTTGAAAAACAACCAATGAAGAGAACAAGAGGCAATTAATGGATTGGCACCTCTGAAGCTGAGGCATAAGGGATTCAGACATGGATGAAATATTTTAGTTGGAAAAGGAGAAATAACTTTTCCTTTTTAATGGATTAGCCTAAGGGGATGATAAAGGCTGAAGAAATATATTATGATAACCAAATGGTTTTCTATACAACGTGTAATATTTTTGCAGAATAACTCTATTTAGGACTGTTTTCTGGAGCTATGTATTTGTACTTTAAACTAGAAAAGCTGGGTCATTATCTATAACTAAGTGGGCATGGTGGGGAAAGGAGGGGGCAGAAAACAGAGATGGTGGGGGAATATGAAATCTGCCAACCAGTATAATAAAGTGATTTGGGACATTTTGGAAGTTACTGGGACGGCCATGGGAAACTATGTGAGGTTGAAGATCATAAATTTTCAGTGTTTTGCTTAGTTTTATTATTTATTTCCTGTGCTGGGAAAGATGAAGGAATGAGGTAGGGGAGGGGTGAAAAATGACAATCACTATCTTGCTTTCTTAAATATGTGACTATGTTATAAGCGATTTTAGTGACACATGCTTTATTTTTTCTTTTTTGATTTTTGAGTCAGACATGGGGGAGATGCTCGGGGGTTACTTCTGGCTTTACACTCAGGAATTACTCCTGGCAGTGTTTGGGGGACCATATGGGATGATGGGGATCAAATCCGGTCGGCCTCGCATAAGGCAAACACCCTCCCTGCTTTACTATCTCTCTGGCCCTGACACATGCTTTACTAGATTAATTCTAATTAAACTGTTTAAGGCAAATGTGCTTTATATGTTAAATTAAAAAGAGGGAATTTCAATATCATATACAATTTGTTTAGACCAGGATTTCAACTTATTCAACTGAAGTACTGTAAATTTTTAATTTCATTTACTAAAAAAAACTGACAGGGTATGAATTCTCAAGCATTTAGGAAACTACAGTCTTCAAATTAGATCAATAAAAAGTTTCTAGTTCAATTAAAATAATGCAGTTTATTAATGAGACCAGGGAATTTTTTAAGTCGGATCAAACTCATTCTCATTACTCTCAGTTCCTTCTGAAGACGAAGGCTTATAAATAAGAAGAAACATGTATAGCTCCCTCAGTAAAAGCTCAGCTTATGATCTCTAGAGAAATACAGAGATTTCTCAAAAAGAATCAAGAATTATTCAGACCTGAGTTCATGAAGAACACCAAAGAAAATATAGGCAAAACCCTCTACGACATTGAAGCTAAAGGCATCTTCAAAGATGAAACACCACTGACAAAGCAAGTGTTAACAAAGATAAACATGAAACTACATGAAACTAAAAAGCTTCTGCACCTCAGAAGAAATTATGACCAAGATACAAAAATAGCCCATGGAGTGGGAAAGAATAGTCACCCAATGCCCATCTGATAAGGGTTAATATCCAAAATATATAAGGCACTGGCAAACCTTTATAAGAAAATAAAAGCCAACACCATCAAAAGTGGGGAGAAGAAATGAACAGAAACTTCCACAAAGAAGAAATTCACATGACCAAAAGGTATATGAAAAAATATTCTTCATCATTAAAGTGATAAAATCATCAGGGAGATGCAAATCAAAACAACAATGAGATATCGTCTCACACCACAGAAAATGGTACACATTAAAAAGAGCAAGAACAACCAGTGCTGGCATGGATGTGGGGAGAAAGGGACTCTCATCCATTGTTGGTGGGAATGTTGACTGAACATTCCACACAAACTAGAAATTGAGCTCCTCTTTGACCCAGCAATACTACGCCTGGGAATATACCCTGGGAATGCACGCCTGAGCGCACAAAACACACAGCAGAAGCTCTATGTTCTTCTATGTTCATAGCAGCACTATTCACAATAGTCAAAATCTGGAATCAAACCTAGTGCCCAAGAACAGATGACTGGATAAAGAAACTACAGTATATATACATAATGGAATACTATGCAGCTGTTAGAAAAATCAAAGTTATAAAATTTGCCTATAAATGGATGGATATGGAGAGTATCATGCTTAGTGAAATTAGAGGAAAAGGACAGATATAGAATGACTGCATTTATTTGTAAGACATAAAACAGTATGGGACCAATATCCAAGGACAGGCAATACATAAATGAGGAATACTTGTCAATGGTTGGAATCTACCACAACTGTGTAGAGGTCAGAGGTTGGGCAGTGTACTAACAATAGTTAGAAATGGTAATGCCAGACTAGAACTGAGCATTGAATGTAGGCAAAAGTGATATACATGATAACCCCTAAAGGTATATATTGCAAACCATATTTGTGTAAGAGAAGAGAGAAAGAGAGAGACATACAGAAAGAGGTAGGAGAAGAAGAAGAAGAAAAAAGAGAAGAGGAGGAGGAGGAGGAGGAGGAGAGAGGAGGAGGAGGAGGAGGAGGAGGAGGAAAGGTGCCTACCACAGAGGCAGGCTAGGGAGGGAAATTGGAGATACTGGAAGGGTGGTGGAGGGTTGAGTGCTAGATCACTCAACCCTGTGAGTCTGAGACCCAATCATGAATAGCTTGTAATTGTATCTCTCACGGTGGCATAATAAATTTTTTAAATCAAGAATTAAGTTCTCATATGACCCACAGTGCCATTTCTTATCGTTTACCCCCAAACACAAAAACATTATTTTGAAAGCTTATGTTCACACCTATGTTCACTACAAAGCTTAGTACAGTAGCCAAGATAGGTAGACACTCCTAATGTCCCACTACAAATAAAGGTTGAAAAGTTCCAGTGTATACATAAAATGAAATACTATATACCTATAAGAAGGGGCAAAATGATACAATTTGCTATGATATGAATGGAACTAGAAGATATCAAGCTGAGTCAACTAGTCAAAAGGAAAAGATTAAATACAGAATGATCTTGTGTGTGGGATTTAAAGATACACTGTAAGGGAACAACAAATAACGAAGGGTAACAGAGCTGGGGTGATTGTCCACAGAACTGAGGTTGAGCAGCAGTAGGTGAAAATGAGGAGACTCGGGATTTGGGATTCGGTGGGAAGAGGTTACTCTGCTGGTGGGTGCATTGGGACCCTGGGGAGGGAACTGGGAGCTCTGTTGGTGGGTGCATTGGGACCCTGGGGAGGGAACTGGGAGCTCTGTTGGTGGGTGCATTGGGACCCTGGGGGGGAACTGGGAGCTCTGCTGGTGGGTGCATTGGGACCCTGGGGAGAGAAGAGGGAACTCTGATGGTGAGTGCAATTTTGGAGTGTTCAGGCATGAAACCATCACTAACACTATTGTAAATCACAGTACCTCAATAAAGATTAAGTTAAAAGGAATGAATTTAAGTCTGGAGATCCAGTACAGTGGGTGAGGTACTTGCCTTCCACTCAGCTGACCTTGGTTCTATCTTGTTATTCCATATGATCTCTTGAGCTCTGCCAGGAATGATCCCTGAGTACAGAGGTGGGAGTAAGCTCTGAGTACAGCAAGGTGTGGTCCCAAAAATGTAGAAATAAAAATAAAAAGAAAGAACAAAAAAATAAAACAGCAAAGAAATATGGAACCTTCTCTAGACACAAGACGTATAAGACACACATTTTAAGAAATGGCTCTGTCTGATTCACACTGAAGCGAGTGTGTAGACAATGATATCTCCAGCATGTGGTTGGGTCTGGGATGTGGTTTAAGAAGTAAAGCACAGGCCTGGTGTGGAGGAGGTGCTGGATTCAACTCCTGGAGCCACAACAAAACTAAACAAAGCAAATACCCCCATACCTAGAAACAACAACAATAAATTGCACATCGTGGCTGACCACATTGGTTTTGTTTTCCAGACCCTCTATAATAAGCTTAATTCAAGAGCCTCAATGGAAGTTTCAAAGCTGACCATCTGGATACCACGATGAGTGATTCATCTTCCCCTACTTTCGTATTTTATATGCTCCATACGAGTACTCACAACTTTTGCTTTTGGTGTTTGGTTTGGTTTCTGATTTGGTTGGCGTTTGGGGGAGGTACAGGGTGGTGCTCAGGGGTCTGTGTGGTGCCAGAGATCATACCTACTCCCAGGTAACCTTCATTCACTCAGCCTTGGCACCATCTTTGCAGCCTGGCCACTGATTTTTACTATCACTATCACTATCTTCCTGTTCATCATTTATTTGCTAGAGCAGGCACCAGTAGTATCTCCATATGTCCTGTCTCATGCTAGTAGAGCCAAGGGCATCAGCTTGCTACAGGAACATAAAGAGCCTCAAACCATTATATTAGTCATTCCCAACCATTATATTAGGTCATGGGAATGACCTAATATAATTGTTACTGGTATTTGGCATATCAAATACGACCACGAGCAGCTTGCCAGGCTTGCCGTGCGGGAGGCATACTCTTGTAGTCATCTCCAAATAAAGCATTTATTGATGAACTTCATGGCCGCTTGCGGCCGCACGAGCCGGGCTGTGATGGGCTGGTCTGCTGGGAGGAGTTCTGACGAGAGGGAAGTCCAAATGAGAAAAATGGCGGCCCCCATGGAGTGTGGGGGGGTTGTCTGGCTTGTTGTGAGGCTCTGCTGGGGGGGTGGGCCAGGGCTAGAACCCGCCATGCCTCCCGGGTGCCTCATGAACGGCTGAACACAGGGAGAGCAAGGAGCAGCTCTGCACCATGTCTGAGAGTCTCTGGATCAGCATATCGGCCAGATTGAGAAAAAAAAAACTGCTGCAGGGTGGGTGTCGATGATCCGGGCTGTAATGGGCTGGTCCGCTGGGAGGAGTTCTGACGAGCGGGAAGTCCGAATGTGAAAAATGGTGGCCTCCGTGGAGTGGGGTGTCGTCTGGCTTGTTTGAGGCTCTGCTGGGGTGGTGGGCCAGGGCTAGAACTCACCATGCCTCCCTGGTGTCTCATGAATGGCTTGGCACAGGGAGAGCAAGGAGCAGCTCTGCCCTATGTCTGAGAGTCTCTGGATCAGCATACCTGGGCCAGATTGAGGAAAAAACAAACTGCTGCAGGGTGGGTGTTGATGATCCGGGCTGTGATGGGCTGGTCTGCTGGGAGGAGTTCTGACAAGAGGGAAGTCCGAATGTGGAAAATGGCGGCCCCCATGGAGTCGGGGGTTGTCTGGCTTGTTGTGAGGCTCTGCTCGGGTGGTGGGCCAGGACTAGAACCCGCCATGCCTCCCATAGCTTTTACTATGTGGGACTGAAAACCGGGAGAGATTATGTCTCCTGTACTCTGAATACCTGGAATATCAGTAGCCTGGACATAGCTTCCAGTAAAATGAGGGGTTCAATAAAAGACCCTGTTTGGGTGTTGGGGAGGTGAAGAGAACTCTAGGCACATAATTTCGGTAAGGAAAATCTAATAAAGATGAACTTTGCACTTACAGATAGCTGAGCTAGTACCTGTCCATTTTCCTTACTGGATGAGAAAGGGCTGAAATACTTCTAAGATGGCTTACAAATCAAATGTAATACACGCTGATTATTGCCAAACCTTTTCAAGCTGTTTACCCAGAAAATAGTGTTAGTATTCCAGAAAAATTGCCCCGCCAATGCCCACAGAGGAACAGAAGATACGGCATGTTTTAATTGCAGCTGCTATACTGATCAGAAGGCTCACTATTATATATGCACATAAATTTTGAAAATTGGCAATTTTAATTATCATGCCACTGACAGATCAGAAGGGGCATGTTTTCATGTAAGATTTATTATTTTTATCTACACACAAATGTGCATGTATTAGAAATTAGAAAATTTATCTATCATTTTTGTTTGGGACCATACCCAGTGCTTCTCAGGAGCTACACCCAATATATTGTTAGGGGCACCCTGGCAGTCCTGGGGTGTATTAACCCTGACCTATCTCATGCAAAGCATGCACTCCAGCCCTTTGAGTTATCTCCCGAGTCTCTCCATTAATTTCTTTACCATGGAAATGACTGATTAGCTCTAATGGCTAAGCAGGAATAAGAAATCATTTTGTAATGGGAAGCATTAGTACACAATTAAGGGACCTAATATTTGTAAATTGATAACAGCAGGCTAATTGTGCTCCCCAAAACCAGAAATATTCTGTGATTACACAGATGCTTATTGAGCATGAACATTTGAGGTGCCACACAGGGCCAAAGGGACGGGTGCTATTACAGACCTCGTCTTCTGAAGCAGACATGCTGTAGAGGAAGGCAGAAGCATGAGTCTCACACTTACAATTCAAATGGAGTGAGTCTGGTGAAACAAATGAATGTTGCTTTCATGTAATTCCTGAGAAATCTTCAGAAATCTGTCTATTTTCAAGTAGAAGTTTTATGAGTTCAAGTCATTTGTGGCATCCCTCATATGCCATACTCCGTCATTTCTACTGTGTTATCAGGCTTGGCAGCCCAGATATGAAATAAATGCACGTAGCTGAGGAGATTCAATGAGATGAGATAAATGTATTGACAATAAAACCAGTGTGACTTACCATTCAGCAGCAGTATTTCTAAGTTTTACCCAAAAAAGCACTAGAAAGCAAAGTAATTTCTTTTCAATAATCTGTATTAAGTCAGTTTTCATCACTTTTCAGAAACTCTTTGGCTACATTTGAAAGTTTATAGAGATGTTAAAACCAGATGGGTGAGATATATTAAGAAACATTATGCTGCTCAAAACAAGAATCAACGTACTACAGAATTAAAAATGGAAAGCATGTATGTGCTAGGAGTTCCTACAAGGCCTTTGGAGTGACGTTCAGTAAATGCAGCGCCCTGACACCTGGAAGAATGCTCACAGTAGGGAGACTATCTTCATGCTTCATAAATGATTCCACTGAATAATCACCTTTCATCCCCTCTTATGAGGGTACATCCTCATTTTGAGTATTTCTGTCTTTCAAAAGGAATTCTGTCACTGAAACTCTAAAACCCAGAATGCTGTGTACTTGCATTTCTATTGGATAGCTGACAAATAAACCTAAATCCAAAATATGGAATTTCTCATTAAAGACAATCATGACAGAGACTTTATTTTTAAGAATGGATTTCTAGGATATCAGGAAAATGGAATAAAACTTTTGTAATTCCCATATCTCATCTGAAGCCCCACCTGCCGCTGTCATAGATACTATCCATCAGGATAGTCTTTACTCTGGCATGGATTCCCATTAACATACCAACCCATCCAATGGAGAGAATGAGCTAGGGTTCATGCACATGCTGTGAGAGCCACTGATCTAACAAACACGAAATGGGCAACTACCATGGAAGTATACACAGAGTATGTTTCAGCCCTAGAAATCCCTGGTATGCAAATAATTTATTTCCTTCTACCAAAGCTCCTGGACCACTGATCATTTACTGTGTTAAAGTCCTGACCTTCTCAGGATGCTACCTGCTGCAATTCTGCAGTATGTATCCATTTCAGGTTGGTTTCTCTTAGCGACATGAATTTAAATTTTCACCAAGTCCTTTGTGACTTGATAACTCATTTATGAATTAAATAACATTCCATGCATGGATGCAACAGCATTTATCCATTCCATTATAAAGGACATTTTAGTATGTCTGAAAGATAGCCTCTTGTATCCTTGTATCACTTGTCTTCCCATTATTCATTGATTTGCTCTAGTGGGCACCAGTAACGTTTCCAATTGTTCCTATTGCATGCTAGTATAGCCCTAGGGCATCTGCTCTCTACAGGAACACGAAGATTCTCAAACCATTCATTCAGGTCTTGGGAATGAGGTCCATCATTGCTGCTGTTCTTAGCATATTGAATACGACACGGGTAGCTTGCAAGGCTCTCCTGTGCGGGTGGATACTCTCAGTAGTATGCAAGCTCTCAGTTTATTCACTTACTGATGAATCGCATGGCTGCTTTATGGGTGCACATGTCAGGGAGAGCCAGTAGCACCTCTTCCCCATGTATCTGTGTCTCTGGTTCAGCATACCTGGGCTTAAAATAGGCTTCTCTATAGGGTGGGACTCTGACAAGCCGGGCTTGAGATCAGCTTTGCTCTTGGGTGGAGCTCTGAGATACTGTGGAGTCTGGATGTTGAAAATGGCTGCCATCATGGTGAGGGAGTTCCTCTGGACATTTTATTATGTCTGAAAGTATGTCTTAAATTTAGATGTCCTCTAAATTTAAGAAATTATGAATAGAAGTGCATAAGTATCCACCTGCAAGTTCCTATATAAACACAAGTTTTTAACACCTCTGAATAAATCACAAGGAACATGACTGTCTGATTAGCTAGCTGGTAGGAGAGTATGTGAGAGAGAGAAGCCTGTCAGGAACCAAACCACAGTGCATTCTCGGGAATGATAAATAAGAGTTCCTGCAAAAATTTCTATACTATGCTATTTTGGGATTGAAAGATGTTTTTAAGAATTGATATTTATTTATTTAAATTATTTAATTAATTTATTTTTTGCTTTTTTGGGTCAAACGTGGCATTGCTCAGGGGTTTCTCCTGGCTCTGCACTCAGGAATTACTCCTGGTGGTGCTTGGGGGACCATATGGGATGCCGGGATTGAACCCAGGTTGGCACAGGCTGGCCGTGTGCAAAGCAAGCACACTACCCGCTGGGCCATTGCTCCGGCCTCTATTTTTTAATATTATAAATAAATTTATTATATATTATTATATATTTATTATATCACCATGAGATAAACAATTAGAAAACTGTTCAAGACTGGGTTTCAGTCATACAATGTTTCAGCACCTGTCCCTCCACCAGTGCACATTTCCCACCACTAATGTCCCGTTTCTCTTCCCTCCACCCCACCGCCTGCCTCTATAGCAGATACTTTTCTTCTTTCTTCTTCTTCTTCTTCTTTTTTTTTTTTTTTGCTTTTTTGGGTCACACCCAGCAATGCTCAGGGTTACTCCTGGCTTTACACTCAGGAATCACTCCTGGTGGTGCTCGGGGGACCATATGGGATGCCGGGGATCGAACCCGGGCTGGCATGGGCTGGCCGTGTGCAAGGCAAACACCCTACCCGCTCTTGCACCCCCCCGGCCCTATTTTTAAGCATCGTATGCACTATATGAACATGAGGAGGGACCAAGCCTGTTTATTTTAATGTACTGGTATGTGGTTTTGTAGTTCTCTAGAGGGTGGCAAACACAGTTTTCCATAGATGAAGCACTAATTGATATTGTCTATAGGTTGTACAATGAAGTGACTGCTTTCTATCTCATATGCCAATCATTAGGTGCCATCAAAGGGAAACAGGTGCTGGGAGGGGCACATCAGGGAAAAGCAGGAGACCCTATGTCTCCCAGTCCACATGGCCCATACCCTGAGCACAGCTGGGAATGAACCTCGAAACATTGGACTGAGTGTGGGCTCCTCAAACAAAACAAAATAAGAGAAAAAGACTAACACTCCATCTCAGAATTATCATCATGAGTCAAACAGGAGCATTTCCTGTGGATAATTATGACACTTTTTTTGGTATTTTATCTTAATTCTCCCAAAGTTTTCTGTAAACTCAACTATGTGGGTGGCAGTGCTGAGGATCTTTCTTGAACAATTTCTAAAATTTTAGTTCGAAGATTCCACTTGGTGAGGAAATCACAGCATAGGAGTAATACTAGAAAGTTGAGTTAGATAAAGATAGCAAATATTTTACTTTAGGGATTTTAGGTTCTATTAAATCATGGAATGACCTTAGGTTGTAGGCATAGTATTTGATGAATGACTTCAGCTGACTGACTACAATAACTAAACCTTTACATTACTTTTGTGAACTGATTTACACTTAAAATTGTGTTGCGAGTAGATTTTTCTATTAAATAAAAAGCTGTTTAAAAATACGCTGTTTCAGGAAGAAAAAAAAGCCAAAGAACATTTCTACTCTCAATCACTCCTTTAGCAGGGACAGTGGAATGAGACCCATCTCAGCCACTAGCACCCAGTTATCAATTGTCTGTGTTCTGGGCACTTTGCTATAAATGAGACTTCCACCTAATTTCCACAACATGAGGAAACAATTATTTTTCCTAAAGGTGTGCTAAAGGTAAAGTAACACAAATAAACACACATACAAACAAATCAAGTCTTTAGAAGCATATGTGAATACATAGCGGGGCTTGTGAGGATGGAGAATGGGTCGTGGCACTATGGTATAATTATTATAGTGAATTATGAATGAATGAGGAGCCAGGCAAAGGGACCTGACATTTCCTAACTCTTTGTACTAAGGGATACTTAACACACCACCTGGATATTTATGTCAGTAACTGTCCTGAGAATAAGTTGGGTCAGTGAGTAAGAAACACTTCATATGGTTCATTGAGCCTGAGCATTCACTGAGGACTTAGTGCTGCTACCGTCTCCTTTGCCCATTCTGGTGAGCAGTGAGTGGCACATGCTGGAGAGTGAACAGAGGCTGGACCTCCATGAGACGATCTTGTCACTTCCAATATGGATCCAAACAATGAATGAGATGCCTGGTTTCTCTGCACTGCCACGTTTATTTCCTGGATGCTTGCCCTAAATTCAAAATTTCAGGCTTCTTTCTGAACCCATCATACAGGAATCAGTGATTTATCAAGGTGCCAGGCATCTGGGCTAGGCTTTAAACTCTGAGAGGCACTGTACTGTCTAGAAAATGAACATTTCAAGTTATGAATTGAGGTTCTCAGTCCAATGATACCTGAAACGTGTTTCTCTGAGAGATGAGACAGATGATCATAAACCCCAGCAGCAGTGTTCAGATACACATAGCAGGCAAGATATTTGTGCATAGCAGACATTCTTTCATCAGGCTTGAAGCACCAGGAAGGTTTGCTGGGATGAGATGGTCTCAGTCTAGTTTGAGGCAATAATGAAAACCCAGTGAAGCCACCAGAGATGGAGGAGATCAAGAACAAAAGAGGTTGGTACATGTAGGCAGATAATGGAACAGAGAGCAATTGCATGGACAAGTCACCTCTATACTCTGATGCAGCTTATACAGACAGAAATTCTACATGTGAAAGTACAAATATGTTCTTAGCTATGTGGATCTATATGCCTATGTATGAATGCATGTATTCATAATATGGGTTCTATGTCCATAAATACATGAATCTCAAATAGCTATATATCTAACAAATAAATAAATTATGCAACAGTTTATGAGTTTATATTTGTGGATATTTGAATTTTTGCACAAGTTAACTAACTGTGTATAAATATACACATACCACATATTATGATTTGGGGTTTAAAATGTAGGGTAGTGATGATGTTTAATAATGCTAAGGAAGTTAATTTTATATTTATACAAGTTACTTATTATTTATAGTTAAGACTACCTCAGTTAAGAAGGTAATATATCTTATTGAATGATGGCTAATAAATTAAGTGATCATAATTTTAATTAACATTCATCCTCTAATAAATACACCAAAATATAGATGCATTGGATTGTCTTCACTAATTTCAGAGGAATTATAAAACCTCTGGGGCAGTTTTAATTTAGTCTCTTATTGGAAATTAGATCCTACTACACAAGATTCTTCAATTATATTGGGACTGAAAATGTAGCTTTTGTCTATAATTAATAAACTCACAACTGAGTAGTGTGAATGAATATTTTAAATTGAAAAATGCTTCTGCTGAATACACTTAATATGCAAAACATAAAGGGTTAAATATTTGAGAAATAATATATTTTATTCAAAAGATATATAGTTATCACTATATGACAAAAACACAATTATGCAACATAATCACAAGCAAAGTGATGCCAACTGAGCTATAGCTGGCTGCTTGTGAAAAATGATAGCATGGATCCTGCTTCCAAGATGGGCTCCACCCCAGTGTGTCCCCTGGAGAAAGACCAGGGTTGCACTCTTCAGAGGCCACAGGATGGTGCCCAATGAGCAAGCTAAAGTGTCCTTCACTGGCTGACAGAGTCAGTAGCTGAAGAAGAAAACTGCCTGCGACTGAGGGCCAAAGCAAGGCAGTAGCTCCCTGGCTGGGCAGCAGCACTCCCAAGCAAGCAACATAACAGCTACTGGCTGCAGAACGCGTATTACTGACTCACCAAGTTCATGCATGGGTGCTTCATGCTCTTTGATACTATCCTTCCTGGATGTGTGCAAATAAAATCATGTTCTACTCATTCTGCTCAATTAGAGGCATGTATGAGCTGTGTGGCGTGCAAAAGAAGTGGACAAATAAGCCAGAAGATTAATTATAAACTGTCTAAAACCATCTTACATGACTATTACAATTTCTTTCTTTTTTTAATCTTTATTTTTTATTATACCACTGTGAGATATACAATTACAAAGATGCTCATGATTGGGTTTTAGTCATAAAGTGTTCCAGCATCCACCCTCCATCAGTGCCCTATTCCCACTACCAACGTCCCAAAATTCCCTCCCACCTCCCCAGCCTACCTCTATAGCAGGCACTTTTCCTTTTCTTCTCTCTTTCTCTGTGTCTGTGTGTCTGTCTGTCTGTCTCTTTTCTCTTACATATTGTAGCCTACCCTACAAACATTTTGGTTTATCATGTAAATCCATTTGTGTACATTCAATGCTGAGTTCGTTTGGTATTACCATTTCCCACATTTAGGAGAACACTGATATATATTTATTTCCATTAATGAATTCAGTCATTGTATGACTGTCCTTTTCCTTCTGACTCATTTCAGTCAGCATGATAATCACCATGTCTATCCATTTGCAGGTAAATTTCATGACTCTGTCTTTTCTGACTGTTGCATAGTATTCCATTGTATAGTTGCATAGTATTCCATTGTATATTGCACAGTATTCCATTGTATAAATGTTTCTTTATCCAGTCTTTTGTTCTCAGGAATTTAGGTTGTTTCTAGATTATGGCTCTCATGATCAGAGCTCGATGAATATAGAAGTGCGGATAGTGTTTCTGATGTGTGTTTTTGGGTCTCCAGAGTATATTCCCAGGAGCAGTATTGCTAGGTCAAATGGGAGCTCAAAGGGATATCAGTGATTCTGGAGCAGGTGATATGAAAACCCTGTAAGTCACACGTGCTGAAAGCCATGTGGTACTTTTAACATGGCAACGTTCTGGATATTATCACTATGGATTCAGTTTTGGGATATTGGAGATGGCTAAAATGAAAGAGAGAAAGAATCTGGGATCTGGAAGTTTCCACATTTCTTGAGTTGGGTGCAGATTACATGATCCTTAGGTAATTTTCACTTTTTTGTTTTTGTTTTAGGGCCCCACCCAGTGGCATTCAGGTAAGACTTCCTGCAAGCAAAAAGGAAATAGGGAAAAGAGAAAAAAAATTAAAAAAATGTATATGTATAGTTCGATAATTTTCTACAACTGAAGAAAATATTAACTTATTAGTTATAATATTAGTAATAATTTAACTTTTAAATGACAAAGCTTTAGTTTTCACTATCATTTTATTCTTTTCTCCCCAAAATTCTTGTGACTAATTGATTTACTTCTATTTGGGGTTTAATTATGAATGGTAATATTTTCCAAATTATATCCGTTCATCACAGGATAACTAAATCAGAAAATAAAATATTTTAATATGTGAGTTTTCCCAAATTGATCTATAAATTCAATGTAGTTCCAATACACTGAACTACATCAATGTAGTTCCAATCTGTTTTGTTGATAATGACAAAAAGCTTAAGGAAAAGAAGAAAAAGAATAGCTAACACTTCATATTTCTTGAGTATGGAGTACATATAAGAATTCTTTACAGTTCATCTATAATGGGACATATGTCTCTTTTACTCTTCATTAAATTAATCATAGTAGGATGGAGTTGGAAGACTCTCATCACCCTGAGAGCAAGACAATCTAAAGCTACAAATAACAGACACAGGAAAATGACACAGAATATCAGCCCAAGACCATGCCAACAATGATCTTGTCTTTGACAAAGGATTGAATTAAATGGAGAAAGGTCAATTTTTAACACAGTTCTGAAATAAATGAATATTTAAAAATACAATGTAAAATAGACCTTGTGACCATATCTAACTTAATTCAAATTAGATCATAAAACAGGATGTAAAACCCAGAATTATGAAACTCATACAAGACAACATAGTCTGAGAAGATACTGATGGCCAGATTTACCAATGCTATTTCCAATACAGCAGTACAATGAGGTGCAATAGTGGTCTATGAAAGTGGCCTATGAATGGTTCTACTTCATTCCATTTTTTAAAACTGCTTGGTAAAAGACATTAACAGCAGGGTAAAAGAAGCCATAGACTGTGAGAAAGCAGTTTTATGAGATCTGTAAGGTAAAGGACTCCTATTCAAAATATGAAAATTATTTTCACTGATAAAAATCAACATCCTAATCAATAAACTGTCAAAATATACAGAGACTTCATTAAAGAATATATTTACATGGCACCTAAATGTATGGAATTATACTCAACAGCATTTGATTCTGTATACTGCAAACTGACATTATTGTTACTATACTTTGTAAAATGGATGTAATTCAATGATCTGCCAATATCAATTGCTGTGAGGGATTAGCAGTATCTCTCCTTGGAATGGGATGTGAAATGTTTTTGTCACCTTAGAAGATTTCTGATGTTGCTACAGGCTATGCAGTCTTGCCACAGGATTCCACCATTGTGCTTCTTGGTATTTATCCAATGAATTTGAGAAAGGAAAAACTTTTATAGCATTTTTATTCATAAATGACAAAAATTGAAAGCAACTGAGATTGCATTTACAGGTCAATGGATTAACAGACCGTGATACATCCATATAACAATAAAGGATTTTTAAAGTGAACTAGCAAAACATGAGAAGAAAGACATATCTTCAACTCAAATATGCCCCACTCAAATAAGATGACAGCCTGGAAAAGCAGATGCTATACAGACGCTCACAGACACTAAAGGGCTCAGCTGCTGCTCAGGTGGAGGGTTGAAAATGTATAGTATAGAAAAACAATTTAGATTGAAACTGCCCCTTACTACACAACTTATAATGACAGTTATGATACTGTATAAAGCATGCCATAAATATTTATAGCACAAAGAATGAATTTGACTGTAATTTATTTTGGGGGTGACATTCCCAGAGGTCTTCAGGGGGCCATGTATAGTGCCAGGGATTGAACCAAGGTTAACCATGTGCAAGACAAGTGCTTTGACCCCTGGAATTGATCTGTAGTTCTGTGTTATCTCAAAAATTCATATGATCAGAGGATCCCAGGATGAAAGGACAGCCATTAGGAACCTGTGTTACAAACTACTGAAATGACTTTACTAAAGAAGGGGGAGGCACTGGCCAGGGCAATTAAAAAAAATTAAATATTTTATTATACCACCGTGAGATATATGAGATATATGAAATATATGAAATATATATGTATATATACATGTATATGTATATATATGTATGTATTATGGCCAGGGCAATTTTGCAAGTACAGTCAGCAAAAGAAGTGAAATGATGAATACCTGTATTCCAGTTGACAGAGCTCTGTCCTTACCAGCAGGGGACAGGCAAAGAACTCTGAGACTGCAACTCATGGAAATGAGAACTGAACCATTGAATGCCGATGGTGGATGGGGAGAGCCTGGCTCCATGCTTCTGGAAGGGAGCTGGCTGAGACATTAAAGCTACCAGAATGCTTTACATGGTCACAGATTTTATCCAGTGAAGAGTTGACATTTTGCTTAGTACAGGCACACATAGAGGACTGCATAATTGTTTGTATGCATGTGCACATAAACTTGCCAGGATACACACATTCCCATGCTCTGTCATCTGAAAAGACCTGACACAATGACAGCTCAGTGGCAATAAATAGATCTAGTACTTACATCTTGGTATCTGTTGTGAGAAAGGAGACTCTTCAACAAATAGTTCTGGAAAACTGAGCATATAGAGAAAAGAAAAGGAGTTGGGATAGAAAGCACAGAGATTTGCTTAGCATGTGGCCCAACTCTGTTTGAACCCTGGTGCTGCATATAGTTCCTGAGTTCAGTTAGGAGTGACCCACACAAGCCCTATACAAGCCTTCTAAAAAGATCCCTGATTCTTATCAGACTTCTCCACCTCCCAAGTCCATTCCCCACAGGTTTCTGCTGTTGTTTTCCAATTGTCCCTCTATAAACCACTTACCCCATTGTGAAAGCAAGATGGTACATGGGGGACATGAATTTACAGTCTCATGGTCTACCCGCTTTCCCTGAACCTCTAATATTGGCTTTTAGACAGTGAGCACCGGAACCTGAGTTTCCTAACTGCACCTCACCCAAGCACCACCCCTAACCATAGAGCTCCAGAAAACACTTAGAAACAGTGATCACAGTAGGAGGAAATTAAACCCAGGAGATGGGGTAGGATACTCAGAAACACGTGGGTAATGCAACAAGATTGTTACTTGAGTGATAACACAGGCTTAAGTAAAAGTGTCTTTTCTTTTCCATTTTTCATTTTAAAGGCACTTATTTTACACAGCATTTAAGAAAATAATAGAGCAAGCAGCTTAGCCTTTCCCAAAAAGGGGTCCAAATGTTGAGGTGCTGTGGTGAGTGCAGGGCTTTTGGAGCTTTTCGCTAAGGCAAAGGGCAGACTGTGTGGTCACTAGCTGAAGCAAGGGTTGTTGGGGAACCCTGCAGGGGTCCCCGACAGTGCCGGGAAGCGAGTTCCCTTCTACCTCCGAAGCCAGCGGGAATGGATGAAGACTTAGGAATCCAATGCAGTTTTAAAAGGCTTTACTTATCACAGGTTCAGGATACAAATCAGCAATAGGAAAAACCCAGTGCTTAGGATTCCTGGCTAGAACCCCAGCCACGTGTAGGCCAAGATGGTGGCCACCACGTGTAAAGGCCCTGTAAAGAGGAGACAAAGACAAGACTCCCAAGAAGAGTGCAAGCCCAAAAAGAGAGCCTGGAAAAGAGAGAGAGAGGAAGCAGGCTGGTTTTATATCCCTGCAACTCAGACCTCCCACTGTTATGGGAAGCAAGAAGGGTCAAATGCCCTTAGGTAATTTTTCCCAGCACCTCTCCTAGGCCCTATTATATGCTAATGTTTTGAGCCAAGATCTGCCTGGAAATGCCTTTATAGGGTAGAGAAGGGGGTTTCTGAGATGGCATGTCTCTGTACCAAGACTATACTAATGCCAGTTAAATATTTCTCCAAGCCTTCACAAGAGTCTAGTCTACTTCACAGTAGTTTTGTATTTTAGTTGCCTTTGAGTATATCAGGGAGCCATGCTTGCTTGCTTGGAGGCAAACAGCATTTCTCTCTGGTCTAATTACTTAGAGATCCAACGTGGCCAGGCAAATATGCTGGTAAGATCTAGCTAGTCCCACGGTGATTGTGGTAGCATGAGAGAATATTTATACCAGCCAGTATAGAATACATGGTCAGATAAACTGCCACATTTAGACTACCCCCTATCTGCGAAGTGACCTGCAGGAGGCAATCCAGGGCAGATGCAGAGGCTCTTAAAGGAGTCCTGCAACAATGGGTGAGGGCTGCAGTCCTTACAGTGTGACCAAATCTTCCCCCAAAGGATGGCGCTGGTGTGTATGTGTCATGGAACACTAGGGTTATCTGACACTTCTCACTGATGGAGTCTTGTGGTAAGTTTGATGTGAGGGAAATGTGGAGGCCATTCAGCAAGTACTCATTCTGGTTACACCTCAATGGACAGGTAAACACATTGATACTAATGGGCATTGTGAAATAGAGTTGGCCAAATATGCTGACATGGAATATTTCTCTTCAGCTCTATTAAACTACCACCAGGACTAGTCTCAATGTTCCCACTCAATACTGTCCTTGGGAAATAAATCCTGTCAGATGAAAAGTCAATGCATTTCCATTTGATTTATGGATAGCTCTGTAAAGTTCATATGGTTTGTCTTACTGGCACAGTTACCTGTTGTAGTTACCAAATATTTGATTATATCTCACCTAACAGTGTGTCAAAATAGATACCAAGGAATTGGTCAGATCTTAGCATCAAATATCTCAAATAAAATGACCATGCACAGAAAGGATCAAATCCTCAAAGTCCTTACAGCATAGGCCCTAAAGTATTCAATGATGTATTCTGTGAAATGGTTCCCTATGTTTGTTCTCTTAACTGCCTCACAAACTTACCTCATCACCATTTATTTCAAATGCCATTAGTGATTTCTTTGTGCATTTTAAATCGACAGGCGGTATCTCCTATTTTTGTGGAGATGTAAAGAAAAAGTCATTTTCAAAGGTCAAAATTAAGGCTATTTTGATTAACAGAACATTGGGAGTAGCCTTTTATTATTTTTTAACCAATTTGGATAAAAGTGAATAAATTAACAAGAAAAAATACTATGCTCCAATATGAAAGCCTATCAGAAGTATTTTGCACCGATTGTGTAAACTATTTTGAATATTCCTTGGCACTTCCTGTGATTTCCAGATGAAGAACTGTCATGGTCTAGACTGGCACCAAGTCAAAATGCATCTTCCCTGAGCTTCTGTCTGCCATCCACGCTCCAGTACTTAATTGAAACTGATCGAATGTCAGATTCTTTGGAGTTTGATGTCAGCAAAACAAATGATGCAAGGAGCCAAGGGGAACAACAGGCATCTATGTGGAAGGGTGGAATGCTTTATAACAATAGCCAGTGCTTGCTGGATATGACTAATTGCCAACTGCTATGGTATACCACTGTGTGTGGCTGCAGAATTTGTATGCATCTGTATGTGGAATATAATTAGTTGTTGTGAAGCCTATATTTCAGAGTATCTTAGAAAAAAAAGATACTAGCACTAGCGTTATGGTAAAAGAATCTGATAGGATTAGCCTCTCACTCTACAGGACAGGGAAGACTGAGAATTAAATACATGTAGGGATTTTTCCTTCACTTAATGCCACAGCTATTTATCAGTGCTTCCCGCTGTAAGCATGTATGTCCTAGAAGAGACTGAATCAAAAGGAGAGCAAGCAAGCATGATATTAAAGCTTGACAACATTATTGTCACCCCAGCAATGAAATGAGCTGAGAGGTTTACTTTATGTGTGTATGTATATATGTATCTCCAATATTTAATGCAAAAATAACATTATGACTACTGGGAAATTACCTTACAACGCTACTTTGTTTAGTACCAAAACCTTATGTAACAACTCTCAAAGGAGTCCAATTTATAGCGATTTTGAAATGTTGATGTCTCACAGTCATAGAGCTTTGTTGTTCTGGGCTAGGAATTATCCTCTAAATAATAGAATTCCAGTGAGCTGGAACATCTCCTGCAGTGGATGTTTTAGCAAGCAGACTTTTTCCTGAAGCACAATTGGACTTGCATCCAACTGTTATGGAGGTCTGTAGAGATTCTATCTCAGAATACCTATGGTTCAGGACTTTGTCAGCATCCAAGAAGGTCAACAGGCATACCCTTTCACTGGACTACTTTATGGTTGGGAAGATTTGAAGTTGGTAATGAGCCTGTTCCAGAGGGGTTTGGTGTGCATTGATGATGGTTTTTTTTTTAATGCTTTCATTCCAGAATCCAGTGAAATGGTTTTCCTTTTGGGACTGAACAGCTTGAGATGAAAGATATTTAACTACACAACAGGTGATCTTTAAAGAAGATGGTATACCTGAACCAAAAGTATCTGACCTAGAAGTAGATGAACTTGATTATCTTCCAACATTCACATTTTATCTGTACTTAGAATATCACTCCATTGTCAAATGAAGCAGAAACATAAAAGACAAATCAGTTCCTGCAAGAAATAGCTTTTCTCTCTGAGGTCATTTCAAAGACCTTTGCTCATTTTCTCTTCCTGCACGTATCCTTTGAGCTCCTGCAGTGTCTTAGACATTGTATAAAGCCTACTTTGTCCTAACGAGGCATAACTTATTGACTAACAAAGAATACTGACTTTGGGCCGGAGTGATAGCCCAGTGGGTAGGGCGTTTGCCTTGCACTCGGCCAGCCCATGCCAGCCTGGGTTCAATCCCTGGCATCCCATATGGTCCCCGAGCACCGCCAGGAGTAATTCCTGAGTGCAGAGCCAGGAGTAACCCCTGAGCGTCGCCAGGTGTGAATAAAAAAGCAAAAAAAAAAAAAAAAGAATACTGACTTCAAGACATCTGATGATCAATTATAGATCACACTTATGATTCTTGTGTGTATGTTACAAGAGGGTCTGGTCCAAGTTGTTGGTGGTTGGGGAACACTTTTCCTGGATAATTAACATTGCTGCTGCGCACCAAAACAGGAGTTGGGAAGCGGTCAGTTAACAATTTGGGCAATTGGTACAAAAAGGCCAGTGTGACCAAAAAGAAGTGTTTTCTAAGACAGGAAGGAACTAGGGTGACTTGGACAAAGGTAAAGAATTCATAAGTACACGTAATCTAGGGGACTCTGGATGACTGACAGATAATCCTCACGAGCCACTGCCGATTGCTGGACAGGAGATCCAACAGCAGCAAAGAAACTATTCTGAAAGAGATGTTTGCACGTTTACCTATATGCCTTGACATGTGACCTGTGAAACACTCTCTCCCCGCACTCCTAAAAGGCTAAAATAGACAGGACTCAGGCTGTTTCTGCTCATTCACCATAATTTGAGTCAATTTCTGTGACAGGCCCAAGAGCCCTGTAAAAGGCTGCCAGCATGCTGGGCACTGCTCAGGAAGCTGCTACTTTTACAACTACCTCACTGTCACCCAGAGTCCAGAAGGCCAGAAGCTGGACACACCTTGATGGAAGGACTTGGAACAATTCCTTTATGCATAGTTAAAATTCTTTCTTTCCAGGTCGTTTACATAAATGTAATAATGCACCCCCAGTCTGTTTCCTATTTATAGGAGGAACCACTCTCCGGCACCCAGATAAGCAATCTATTCTTCTTCTGAGACAGGCAGCCAAGATCCTGGGTGTTTCCAGCCCTAAGAGCCTTGCAGAACCCAAGCCTCTTTCCAGCTGCTTCTCTGTGATGCAATTTGTATGAAGCAGCCTGCTAAGGCCATGCACATATGCGGGGCCCCACTAGAGGCCACAAGGCAGCTCTGTAAGTAAACAGAGCCGCATGTCAATTAGCAAGGTAATTGACAGGCAAAAGCGTGATGACAGCTGGAGCCAATGGTTTGTTTTGTTGCTGTATTTTTTCTTCAGTGAGGATCCCAAATTGAAAGGAAGGGAAACAAAATATAATGCACATTACTTTGTCTGTGCAAGAGTTTCTATGGAAACAAGTTTACAGTTTGATTAGGGATTGCCCAGCAGTTTCAGAATAGGAAGTGATGAGAGATACATTTTTCTTATGCGACACTCAGAGAGAGAATGTCCTTGTGATCATAAGGTAAGTTAAAACGATGACTAAGCTACAGGAAAGTGGTCTGAAAGCATACAAAGAAAGTAGTCACAAGAAAAACATTAGAATCAAATAGGAAAAGGTCTGATTTTTGTAAATCTTTCTCTGATGTGTGAACTTTGTTAAGAGTTATTCTCAAGGGGCCAGAGCAATAGCACAGAGGGTAGGGCATTTATCTTGCACGAGACTGACCTGGGTTTGATCCCCGACATCTCTCATATGGTCCCCAAGCACTGCCAGGAGTAATTCCTGAGTGAAGAGCCAGGAGTAACCCCTGAACATTGCGGGTGTGGCCCAAAAAATGCAAAAAAAAGTTATTCTGAACTGAAAAGGGAATATTATAAACATGGAAAATGTAAACTTAACTGAAGTATTATTTATAGCTATTTGATTTTCAAAGCATTTAATGTATGCTCTCATTGTAATGATTATTTTTTTCACCTGAAATGGCATTGTGTTGACAATTGAATGCCCCATAAAGACTATCAGGGAAACCTATTGATAAAGGAAATCTGAACTCATTAAATTTACAGCACCAAGGGAGAATATAAATTGATGGTAGTGTCTAAAAAGTAGGCTGGAGAAGAATATTTATGGATTTTCTGTGTCTAAGCTCAAATGATTTAAGGGAAGTCTTCCAAAAGGGAGATGCTAGGAACTGGATAATGCTGATCACATACTAATTTGGGAGGCATATTACGAAACAAACTTGTCTTACACATGGGCTGTTGCTCATGAGTGACATATTGTCCCAGTGGGAGAGATGTCTGTCCACATCAATAAACTGGTTGAGCACATTAGTTTGGAAGAGTTTCTAGAAAGAACAATGATGTTATTTGTAATTCTTCAATTCCAACTAAGAACTTCCTGCAATGTGTCATACTAGCCCTTGGCCTCACCTGAACCAGGGTGGTGCTGGTTCTGTCACTTCTCAGGATGCCCCCTGCGATCTCTCCTCTAGTTTATCAGAGGCACCTCTGTGGTGCGGTTTTATGTCCATGAAAGACCAAGAACACGCAAGGAGGATTGTTTCTATGAGCAAGTCCTTATCTGGGCAACTGAGTGCCTGAGCTACACGGACTCCACTAAAGGGCTTGGGAAGATCTCCTATTAAGTTTTGGTACCACATTGAAGCCAGAGCGATAGCCCAGCAGGTGGGGTGTTTGCCTTGCATGTGTTCGATCCCGGCATCCCATATGGTCCCCTGAGCACCGCCAGGAGTAATTCCTGAGTGCAGAGCCAGGAGTAACCCCCAAGCGTCGCCGGGTGTGACCTAAAAAGCAAAAAAAAAAAGTTTTGTTACCACTGAGTACTGACTATTTACCAAATACTATCTGATTATTTAAGAGCCCTATGTTCTTCTGTCTGCTATTTGGTATTTAGAATTTTTCCTTAGTAGTTATCACAATTTCCTTTGATATATGTAAAGTTTCTTTTGGAAACATTACTGGCACCTGCTTGAGCAAATCGACAAGTGATCAAGTCAAAGTTTCTTTTATATTTTTTGAGGGGGGGCAGTTGGGCTACACAGAGTGGTGCTCAGGGCTTACTACTGGTTCTGTACTCAGGGATCATTACTAGTGGAGCTTGGGAACTATATGTGGTGCTGGGAATAGAATGTACAAAGCAAGTGCCTTGCCAGCTGCACTATCTCTTCAGCTTATGTGATTTATATGTTTTTGTTTATTTGTTGGTACATTTGATGAGAAATTTTGTTTTTTTTTTTTTTTTTTTTTTTTTCCCCAACTTGTGTGGGTTTTTTCCCCCTCTCTCAATTTTTCCTCCTCGTGGGGGGGGGGGGTTTGGGGGGAGCCGACCCCGCCCCGGCGCCGGCCCCGCCCGCGCCCCCCCCCCCCCCCCCCCCCCCCCCCCCCCCCCCTACCCCCCCGAAAACATATTTGTAATTGATTTACAGCAGACTTGCCACAAGAGGAAATTTAAAAGGCATTTCCAAAGAGAACAAAATTGTTTGGGTCAGCAACTCAAGGCTCCATAAAAGAAGAAAGAGCACTAGAGAAGGAATAAATAAAATTAAAACAGAACCTTGTGTTTTCCTTATTAGTTTATCCAATCAATAAGAAACTTCAAAATTAGAGCAACATCATCATTGAATGTGATTATATATGCTGTGTATGCTTATACACATATGGTCATATTATGTTTATGTATTATGAAATAAGGGAATAGTGACAGGAGGGAAAATTATGATTTGTTATAAGGTATTTGTTTCTCAAGGGAAACATTTAGTGTTCTTTGAAGGTAGACATAGATTATTTTTAATAAGATAATAAAATAGCACATATAACTTTTAACAGATCAATAAGTACCAGAAGTGTAAAGTGTCTAAAAAAACACCAAAAGACAATAAAAGCACTGGCTGAAAAGGGTTTCATAGAAATTTTCCTCAAGTACAATGGAATCAATACAGGTTGGCAAGGTGAAAAATTATAGATATACAAGCATTACTCATAAATGTTAGAAACACTATATTAGTATGTAGAAAGACACAGACATCACAGAGAAGAAAATGACAAAGAGTGAAATTACATAGTGCATCTGCCAGGAAAATATAAGGTCCTGCAAGAGAGAGTGCTAAACAGAAAGTTTCAACGTACAAAGGACATGATTCCAGAGCTGTAATGACAAGCAAAAATCTACTATTTAAATAGTGGAATTCAACACCTTCATCCCAATAGTTACTAAAATAGCAAACGCGTTACAAAGAAAATGATATAAATGTCTACAAAATAAAAATAAGATCTAATCAATACATGTTCAACCTAAAATTGGAGTACATTTCTTCTCAACCACAAAATGAAGCAAAAAAGTTATCTAAAGTTATTCTGAATATAATATTTATCATGAAAATCTCAATGAAGCTAGAAAGCAGCTATATTAGCAACAAGGAATTATCCAAGTTCATACTCAGACAGAATAGGGCTTGAGGAGTTGGCCATCATGAGAAAATCTTACTGGTCCAGAACCTGCTAGCTTCTTACTTATCACAACCTGGTTCACAATTTGAGCCAAATGCATAACAGCTCAAGAGATGTGTGGAATCCCTCTCTGCCTCTCTGAATCCCCCACCCTCTAATTCAGGATCAATACTCTTGGCTTGACCACTCCCTACAGAATGTAACCATATGTATGTCATTGATTGGTGCTTCTTTGGCTATCCCACTGGTGTCAATTGTTCAGTTCACCAGAGTATGAAAACTGAAAGTTATGGTATAGACCCCTGCCCCTTACCTATGATTAATCCAATTATATCAAAAACTCAGAGCACAAGTAAGCAAGAAAACATCTTTGGAAGTTTTATGGGAACATAATCACCCTGACACCAAAATCAACGGCTGATGCAGAAAAATAAAACTGCAGAGGAAAATAGCTCATGAATTTACAAAGGCTATCCCTTATACCAGATACATAAAACTAAAATAGGGAACAAACATTCAACATATATAAAAGTGGCATGCCATGACCCAGCGAGGCTTATTTATTACAGAGATATAAGGCTGGATCAATATTTAAGCATCAATGCAAGTCACCGCATTAGCAGATTAGGAAGGAAACACCGCACTGTCATCAACTGTCTCTGAATAAAAGCATTTGAGAAAATTCAGCATCCATGAGTGATAAAAGTCTTGACAAGGTCAGAACAGAGGGTTATAATAAACTGCTTTAAAAAAAAGAGCCTGCAGCCAGCCCCATTTTGTGAGTGATTAAAGGGGAAGGACTGCTTCCTTCCCTCCCTGCTCAGCATCAAAAGTGCCCACGTGCCATTCTCACACAACCCAACAATGGAAACCTGAAATGCTACAATCTAGGTAAAGGCAAGCATATTGTTTGAAAATCTCCATCTATGTCAGTTATCTATGAAGAAAATTCAACAGGAATTTAGATTTAAAAGGAAAAAAAAGTCCAGATACTCAGGCATTCTGCAATACCCTGGCAACAAGATTAACTCACAAAAACCATTCTTCTTTACAGATCTATGTATAGATAACGAGTGCAAACACCACATTAGAAACTCAGTTTATACATGAAAATACTTTATATATTAAAAATACTTAAAATACATTGGGTATAAGCCTGATAAAACTTATACAAGGACCCCGTGATGAGTCTCACAAAATGCTGCAGGAAAAAATTGCCCTTAAACTAAAGTCATACATATTCTGTATTTATTGATTAGAAGACTAAATATAGTAATGGCATAAATTCTCTGCACATTGACTGTCATACCTAATGAAATTCCTAGGAACACTCCAGCAGAATTTTGTGGACATAGACAAGCATCTTTGCAATTTATAAGGAATAGCACAGGAAGGATCAAGAACAGCTGAAAAAACAATCTCCACAAAGAATAAAGCAGAAGTTACTGCACCCTGTGATTGAGGCTTCCTGGATAACTCTTTGAATCCACAATGAGTGATTTTTCTGGAAAAACAGATATAAAATTAGCAGAACAGAGGGGAGAACCCAGAACCAGACCCACAGAACTATACTGTGAGTGTATTATCAGATACAGCTAATTGAACCATCTTAACTCCATAGGGCTGGTGGAGAGGGTTGAAATGCAGGGTAGATTTAGAAATAGAGGACAGGGATGGGTGCTGGGAAAGAGAGGGAGAAAACGGGAGGTGGACATTATGCTTACTAGTGGCGGCTGCGATGTTCTTATCTTGACTGGGACAGCAGCTGCACAGAAGCATATGTGATAAGACTGTGGCACTAAACAGACAAAAATACATGGAGAAGAAATGAATGAAAGTTCCTCAAAGAAGAAGTACAAATTGTCAAAAGGCAGATGAAAACATGTTCTATATTGCTAATCAAAACAACAATGAGTTATCCAGAGACAGGCACACATCCAAAAGAGCTAGAACAGCCAGTGCTGGCATGGATGTAGGGAGAAAGGGACTTTCTTTCATTGTTGGTGGGAATGTTGACTGGTTCAGTCCTTTTGGAAAACAATATGGGCATTCCTCAAAAACCAGAAGTTGAGCTTCCCTATGACCCAGCAATTCCACTCCTGAGAGGATACGTCTATAGTTGAAAGTTTGCCACAAGTGGTGGGGAGAGGGCAGTTATGATAGAAAAGAGACAACTATAACAATGATAGTTTGAAATAATCACTCTGGATAAGAACTGAGTGCTGAAAGTAGAAAAGGGACAAACACGGTAACCTTTCAGTACCTGTACTGCAAACCATAATTCCCATAGAGACAGGCTTGGTGGAGGTTGTGGCAGCAGGGAAACTGGGGACACTGGTGACAGAAAATGTGCACTGATAAAGGGAAGAGTGCTGGAACATTGTATGACTGAAACCCAATCATGAACAGCTTTGTAACTATCTCATGGTGATTCAATAGAAATAAAAATAATCCTACTATTAAAATGCATTAAAATATCTAATAAAAAACTAACAGACTCTCTACCACCATAATTTTAGATATGGAAAATAATCTCAGAGGACAAGACAGGGAGCGCAAAGGAGGTCAGAGGGCACTGCACCAGCAGCACCTTTCAGGCATCCATTTCTGTAGTCTACAGATGTTTCTCAGTGACTACAAAGTCAAAGGAATAAAAAAGACAGGAATGCACAAAAGACAGAAAGTGAACTAAAACAAAGTCAAAACCACAACTAATTCTATCATTACAAGGGTAACAAAAATCTATCTTCTGATACCCCAGCAACGAGTGATCCTTGAACACAGAGCTAGGAGCAATCCCTGAGCACAGAGCTAGGAGCAATCCCTGAGCACAGAGCAGGGGGCATTCCCTAAACACCACCAGGTATAACCCCCAAAATCAAGCTAAGAAACCTCATATTTTCCCAAATATTTTTACTTGCTTCTACCTCAAGAAATCAAAGATGACATACTGCCTGGTAGTCTGTGAGGTACTCTGTCATTGTAAGTTGAACAGTTGTTATTGATAGCATTCCAGGTACTTAAAATTATGGATTATGTGTAGAATGGTGTGATTAAGCTTGCACATGGTCAACCTCCTACTGAATAATTTTGTTAAAACTTTTTTCTACCAACCCTGAAACCTCAGCAAATTCAATACTCACCTAATGAGAATTTCTTTTTTATGCCTTTGAAAGATTTCATCTAAATTATTGTATTTCCCAACATATTCACTTCCCAGAAATATTCCTTCTCACATTCTCAGTGACACCTTGACTAGGTATAATCTCCATGAGTATTCCTCTTGCTATCATTTGAATGCAGTTGGTGTTCTTGTACATTTTATCATGTTAACTTTTGTGTGATATGTCTGAGTTTGAGGATGATCTCTGTTCTGAGAGTTGGCTGAATATACCCTGAATATACCCAAAAAGGCAAGATCAAATCCTGCCAACTGTAGAGGTACTCTTGCTAAGTATTAAGATCAACCAATAATTTTAGAATTATGCTAGCTGGTATTAGCAGGTATTTTTTTCTTCAAACTATATAATCAATGGCTGCTGAGACCAGCTCCCATTGAGAGTTTCCAGTGGAATGGAATCTTGGAGTTTGCCGTGGGGCTGGGTTTAGACAGTACAGATGGTGCCCAGGGGCCAGACGTGTGCTATGGCCACCTTACGGTGGTCTGCAGCTCACCCTCCCTCCCTCCCTCCCTCCCTTCCTTTTCCTCCCTCCCTCCCTCCCTCCCTTCCTTCCTTCCTTTTTTCCCTTCCTTTATTCCTTCCTTTCTTCCTCCCTCCCTCCTTCCTTCCTTCCCTCCCTCCCTCCCTCCCTCCCTCCCTCCCTCCCTTCCTTCTTCCTTCCTCCCTTCCTTCCTTCCTTCCTCCCTCCCCTCCCTCCTCCCTCCCTCCCTGCCTGCCTCTCTCCCTTCCTCCTTCCCTGTCTTGTCTGCCTGCCTGTCTGTCTGGCCCTGATGTCTTGTCCACATCCTTTCAAAGATGATGTTTCCTCAAATTACATTTCCTTTCCTTGCTCTCCATATTGGCAGAGCAGTCCGATCTTCTGAACCTTGATGGAACTTCACTAAGAACCCCAAGTCTTCTGGGACAGGCATGAATGATAACCAGGTCTCCTTTTTAAAAGTCACTGAGATGCTTTTTGCAGAAAGTTGGAGATTTCCTACCAAAAGAGGACACCCACTGCTCTGCCTTTTGGACTGCCTGGAAAGGTCGAGGGGCCCAAGCTAGCTTGAGAGTCCCAGCAGATATGGCAGAGCAATTGCTCTGGCTGGTTTGGGAACTAATGGTTAAGAAGAATGGCAAGGTTTTTTTTTTTTTTTTTTTTTGCTTTTTTGGGTCACACTCGGCGATGCTCAGGGGTTACTCCTGGCTCTGCACTCAGAAACTACTCCTGTAGGTGCTCTGGGGACCATATGGGATGCTGGGGATCAAACCGGGTCAGCATGGGCCGGCCGCGTGCAAGGCAAACGCCCTACCTGCTGGACTATTGCTCCGGCCCCTAGAATGACAAGGTTTAAATGTCAAAATAAATACTTGTTCTTGTAACAAAATGTGTGTTTTTGAGCCATTCAGAAGATAGATTAATTTATCTTTGTGGTAGAAACAAAGTTGACATACCTGAAATCAAGAGAGGAAATATATGTATTTGAGTTATTCTAAATGCATAAATAACCAATTTATTTCTCATCTGGAAAATGCAGGGGGAGTTGGTGTAAACAATATTGCTGCTTCTAAACTCCAGCTTTAGTGAAAGACTTGCAGGCCCCACTGAGCACATGTGCTCCGCCATGCTTATAAAGCAAGATTGAACATACCTATGTGATTATTTTAAGTTGTGGTAACTTGCACCAGAAATGGCACAACCACAGGAAATACACTAAGTGACTATTTGAAAGCCCCAGGCGACTGACTCCAGAGCTCGGACAGGAAGTTCCAGCCACTTCCTAAGAAGGCTTTTCCCCAGTCTGCCTTTCCCGGGGCTGCACCACTCACTAGTTGCTGGACAACTGCACTGGTCTGGAGTACACATCCCAGAGGCTGGAGAAGAGGCAACAGGGACTTTCTGAGTCAACATCTGGACCAGACACACTGAAATGACGGTTTCTTTCTCCTGGGTGACTGACAAGGTCCCACTGAGGAGAGGGCTGCTTTGTGGTGAGCACCTCTGACAGGAAGGTGACAAACTTCTGTGAAATAACTGGGCCAGGCAGCACCCAAGCCAGACTGCAGATATTTACTGACATTTTACAGTGGTGGTGATAGAAATGGAAGGGTGGGTGTGACTGCTGTGTTCCGGGGCCTCACAGATAAGGTGTCCTTAGAAGCCTTCTGTAATCAAGGCAGTCGGTGATTTGAAACTATGGGGGCTAGGGCAGGACACAAGCAGCATGGATGGAATCAGCGGTGAAGAGATCTCATGGGTGGTGGGTAACTATGTTGGACAGGAAGGAGGAAGGAGAAGTCACAGTTGAGAGAGATCTCTGGGAATCTGGAGGCTCTGGAATGAGCCCAGAACACCAGAAGAGACACAGTGGTGCAGGCAACAGCAAACCATGGGGAAGCTGTATCTGGGGCTGTAGGTCATGTGTGGGGCTGTGTTTCTAGAATACGTGTGGAACAAGAAGTAGGAGAGAGAGAGGATGGAGGAGGGAGGCCGAGTGGTGTCTCCCATCTCCAGCAGCAGAGTCCATCTGTAGGCAGAGAAATGTACCCCGAGAGGGGACTCTCATGAGACAACGAGCAATGGGATTCGGGTCAACCTGGCTCCCTTCAACTCAAAACCAACCTTCCCGTTCTACCTGCAGCTGTTAATTCTAAGACACAAACCATGTCATCTCACAGAAGGTCATTGTATTTAGACAGCCAGATAGGATTCCACCGAAAAGGAAATGAAGTGGTCAGAGAGACAGAGCCAGGGCCTGCTGAGCAGCTTTGTATATGGGAGGCCCAGAGTCAAGCCCCAGCACCACAGGAAGGACAGAACCAGACATATACCAACGTCTAGTTTTTAACATTGAGGGTTAGGCGAGATGGGGTTAAATGCTGAAGGGGCAGTTGTTTTAAATCCATTTAATCTATTTGAAAATAAATGAATGACTTACTATCAGTAAGCTTTCAACCTGTATACTGATTTTCTATCAGTTGGGCTTATGACGAAATTCCTCAGGCAGAAGGGATCAGAGTGGAGAAAGTTTAAGAAGCCTGCGCTACATGACTTTCCACATGAGTTGAAGTGAAAGAAAATTGCTTACAACAATGAGTTACTCAATTATTGTCATGCTGGACAGCAGATTTAGAGCATATCATATTTAGTGAAAGAAGCCAGCCACAAAAAGCAAACATTGTCAACTTTCATTTGATTGGAATGTACAGTTAGGGGAAACTGGGTTATGTAATCAATGCCATATTATTGGTCATTTCTTGGAATCAAAATCATTAGTAGGAGCCAGAAAGGGGACTTGTGCATTGTCAGTAAAATTTTATCTCTTGACCCGATGTGGCTCATCTGATGGGGCAGATTTAATTTCTCTTCCCCCTTTCAAATAAAGAAACCAAAGATCACAACCATTAAGTCAATTACCTTGTTCCTAGACCTAGGGAATAAAGAACATAGATGGAGGCAAAAATCTTATGTGCTACTATTCACCACAGGGCATGGAAAAGAGAGGCCGCAGGCACCCAGAGATTCTGAAGGACTGGTTTGGAGAAAGAAGTGGAAGAACCCAAGGCTCAGATGCACTGTTTGGTTCCATGTTGGGCGCACTGCCTGGCACACTTCCCTCTGTCAACCGAGCATGTTGAGTTCAGTGATTCCTGAACTGTGTCTCCAAAGTCGTTCTGTATGACCTTTCAGATCCCTGGGGAAATAGGCTAGGACACCAACAATGAGGATGGTTTAGAATATTCCTCAGGCGCCCAGGAAAAAAAAACCTCAGGCACCCTACACAAAGACCTCCCTGTCTCAGAGAAAAGCATCTCTCCAGCAAAGGCATGCAGGGTCAAGTTTGCTTGTTTTGCAATGGCAATGAAATCTGGGCTTAGATTCCTGCAGAGGTTTTGAATTGAGAGTATATCTTTTAGAAAAGCTGTCTTGCAAAAGCAAACACTTTAAAGAGAATTATCCTTCCCCCACCCTTTTTCCCCCTCTTCTTGCAGCTCATACTGTTCCTTAATCTATTTGGCTTTAAAGTTTTTGATTTAATTTATAGTTAAAATTGATCACCTGTAATTACAACTGTAGGAATATCTGCTTGTTTCAAATAAAAAGAGATATAACACCAAGGAGAAAGACAGTAATTGTTGAAGAACAAAAAATGCAAATTAAAAATTGCAAATAAAATTTCATCTTTAATCTCTATGCACTTTAATTTTGTTTGTGTTTATGGAAGGTTAATAAGCTCCATTTTAGTTTCCACTTCATGATGAATTTTTTTCATGATTGAAGAGAATTAAAGAAATAGGCCTCTTATTTTGGTTAATTTGTGAATTCAGATTTGACATTTTGGAGTCCTCAGTATGATCATTGCCCACTACACATAGCATCACTACCAGAAAACGCTTAGAGGGCTACCTGACCTTGATATTTTCAGATATTTAAAGAACAAAAATAAGAAAGTATATTAACTTATCTAAAAGAAAAGGGTATTTATGTGCATGTTACATAGTTTTAAATGTTTATTCAGTGCAGGGATTAAATACTTGTGTCTGTAAATTGTCATATATTTTGTAGTTTGGAAAATATTGTCTAGTAAATTATAAAAACTATGCTTCAACTACTAGTGGTTTGAACTTTCCATGCATTAGGTTTTTTTCATTGTTTTGTTTTTGGGTTATGCATAGGAGATCATATACATGTCTGCTATCAAACACACGTCAACTGCAAGCAAGGCAATGTGCCTTACCCTCTGTACTGTCTCTATCGCCCTTAAATATTTTTTAAAATGTGTATGATTTAAGGGTTAAGGATTTCACACATTAGAGTTAATACTACACATAGCTAATTTTATTAAATGCATAAATTCTATTTCTACTTTTATAAAATTATTGCAAGCCTAGAAAATAAATATCATTGTCCTCATTTTTTATCTTAGCTAAACAAAGCCTGGGCATGTGGAAACTGTTCTATAATTGTACATTTTTGGAAACAGTATACCAATATTTCAAGATGTGAAAGTTGAGTGTCAAAGCTAATTCTTTTAATATGTATGCTTTTCATGAAGCATATTAGTTTCATGAAGCATTTTAGTTTGTTATTTTAAATGAAACATTGGCATATAGCAAAAGAAAAATAAGTCTAAGTAGTAAGAGTGCATTTAAATGCAATTATATAATTTCTCAGGTATAACTAGAGATATCAGAAAATGAAGTAGTTACTTATAAATTTATTAAAAAAATTTGAAGGCAATTCACCGATTTTCATTATGTGTAGAATGAAAGAAGCATATATAATATTCAATTAACTGTGATGGTAAAATGTCCATTTTATAGAGAAAGTGTCTCCACTGTGGACCATCCAAAGAGTTTTGGATGCTATAGTCATTAAAATTATGTATGAAAGATAGATAAAAAGTAAATAATTTGGGGGCTGGAGTGATAGTATAGCATTTAGGGTACTTGCTTATAAGTGGCTGACCTGGATTCAAATCCCATCCCTGATCCCACTAGAGTGATCCCTGAGCACAGAGCCAGGAGTAAGCCTGAGCACTATTGGATGTGGCCCAATCTCTCCCACCAAAGTAAATGCTTTTAATAAATGTTAAATAGGGCATATATCAAATGATCTTCTCAAAACACTAAAAAGAAAAAAATGTTGAAAGGAACTATTAAAATGCTAGTACAACATGTAATAAAATACCAAAATTAAGAGGTTGTAAAAACTGTCCCATTTTCTTCAAATGGCTCATATAAGTACATATTCCTTCAGTAATCTCTAAAACCAAGTTACAGAATTCACAAAGCCATCCTTCCTATAAGAGTTCTCATCTCATTACTACAATGAAATCATTTCTGTAGGGAGAACACACTGCAGGTGGTTCCGAGGTCATTTTGCTTGTTTTGGTTTAATTTGTGAATACAGAGCAGACAAAATGATTTTCTTTGTATTTCCTCCCTCTACTTTTATAATTCATGTCCATTTCAGTGAAGTCCCTTATTTTTTAACTTTTCTATTGACTGAGGTTCTGTCATGGACAATCCTGTAAAATGATGGTTCCCATGCATGTAATTCCAACACCACATGCATCCCAAGAGTGTTCAACCCTCTCCTCCAGGATCCCAACACCTTCCACTGACCCCATCCTCTAATTCAGCATGAGTTCCCCTGCTGTGCTGCCTTTGCCCACTTGCTTACTGTCCCACCCACACAGGAGAGATCCTTCTGCTTCTGTCCCTCAGAGAGGGCCCTTTAAAAGGAAGCATGATCACAATGCATATCTGAAGGCTGACAGGAAGTGAGAGAGAAGACCAGCAAGGAAAAGAAATATTCTGATAGTCTCCTTTGTAGCTAAACATATACCCTGTACAGAAGAACCACCCGACCTGTTAAGAATTAACACACACCCTGCTTTAATCCCTTGTTTTAATTCCTTCTCACCCTATATGATTGACTGATACAGAGTTCCCTCCCTTCTACCTGATTGGCTGATGCAGTTCCTACTCTTCTACCTGATTGGCTGTCACAGAGTTCCCACCCTTCTACCTGATTAGCTGATAGAGTTCCCACCTTACTTTCCCCAAATTAAATATCCCTGTTGCACCTAATAAAGAGGCTATTCCACCAAAGCAGTGCGTGGAAACTTTGTAGGTGCTCTACTCTCCTACTTTGTGGGTGCTCTATAAAATCTATGATGGGCTGGTTGGGCGGAAATGTGGGAAAGTGGTAGAGTCCTGGGCCTCCAGCAGAAGGCGAAACTATAGCCTTCAGAAGTCCAAGGAAAAGGAAGTAAATGGATACTTTGAACTCTCACACTGGTTTGCCTCCACCTCATGTACCCTCCCTGGGGCGTGGCTGGCCGGTGGGTGGCCACATACTAATACAAAGAGCAGGAAATTCAACACCAAGGGAAAGGTAATATCCTCATGAGAAAGAAACAGTACCCCAGAAGAATCCATCCCTGACCACCACAGCACCATGGGGGAAACAATACAGATCCCCAGTTTCAAGAACAGATGAAGAAACCAACCTGAAGACTAAAAAAGAATACAGCATACATAATCTCTCTGACAAAGAATTCAGAGAAGAAATGTTTAGGATGTTTAACTGAGCTCAATGAAAAATGGAACAGATGTCCAATAAAATACAGGAGAACATAAATGAAGCAGTGGAAAGGACAACCAATAAATTATGGGAGGAAATGAGAGCAGAAATGAGAACAATGCAAACAGAAATATCATTACTAAGAAACTCAGTAGATGAATAAAAAATCACAATAGGAGCTCTCAACAGCAGGATGACAGCAGCAGAAGAGAGAATAAGTGAGACTGAGGATGAACTGCAGAAAGCACTCAGGCAAATATACAAGATGGGAAAAGACCGGAAAATGGACCAGCATTGGAACAGAGAACATTGGGAGGAACCCAGGAGGAACAACATAAGAATCATTGGAGTCCCAGAGGGACTTTCCAATTTCCTTTCCAACCCCAAGGAAATTAAAACAGTTAAAAACATCCTTGCTGAAAGTTCCCAGAATTAAAGGATGAAGAACCCAGATTCAAGGGTGGGGCAGAGTGATAGCCCAGCGGGTAGGGTGTTTGCCTTGCACATGGCCGGCATCTGCTGGCCTGGATTTGATCCCCGGCATCCCATATGGTCCCCTGAGCACCACCAGGAGTAATTCCTGAGTGCAGAGCCAGGAGTAACCTGAGTGCAGAGCCAGGAGTAACCCGAGTGCAGAGCCAGGAGTAACCCCCTGAGCATCGACAGGTGTGACCCCCAAAAAAGAAACCCGAAGGGTATCAGCAAGAAGAGACCCCAACAGAAAAAATTCCAAGACATATCCTAGTCAAAATAATAGATGCCATAGATAGAGACACAACTCTTCTAGCGGCAAGATCAAAGAAGGAAATTGTACACAAAGGCACATCCATTTGACTTTCAGCAGACCTATTAGAGGAAACCCTCCACGCCCAAAGGCAGTGGTGGGATATAGTGAAAAAACTCAATGAAATGAATGCCTCACCAAGAATTTTTTACCCAGCTAAACTCTCACTCAGAAAAAAATAAAAAAATAAACTCTCACTCAGATTTGAAGGACAGATACACAGCTTCTTGGATAAACAATAGCTCAGGAACTTCGTAAACTCAAACCCAACCTCAAATGAAGGGCTGAAAGAGCAACTGTATGATGAGACAAAACCCAAAAAACAACAAACCTATACAGAAAGATGGCACAGAATCCCATGACAATAATCTCTCTCAATGTCAAAGGTCTAAATGTACAATTAAGAGACACAGAGTGGCAAAATGGATAAAAAAAATTGAATTCAACATTCTGCTGCCTTCAAGAAACACACCTGAACAATTGGAGCAAAGCCAGGCTCAAAGTAAAAAGCTGGAAAATAATCCTTCACTCAAACAACCCCTCAAAAAGGCCAGGGTGGCCATACTGGTATCCAACAACATTGACTTCAGGCTGAAGAAGGTCAGAATGGATAGTGAAGGTCACTTCTTAATAATCAAGGGATACATATATCAGGAAGAAATTACACTCCTAAACATATATGCACCCAATAAGGGGCCAGCAAAATACTTAAAACAACTACTAATATACTTCAAAGAAGACATTGACAGCAACACAGTTGTAGTTGGAGACTTCAACACTGCTCTATCAACTCTTGATAGATCAACAAGACTGAAACTTACCAAGGAAATACTGGCCCTAGAAGAAAAGATGGAAGAAAGAAGGCTAGTAGATATATACAGGGCATTCCATCCCCAAAAGCTGAATACACCTTTATCTCCAGCACACATGGAACATACTCCAAGATATACCACATGCTGAGCCATAAAACATACCTCCATAAAATCAAGAAGATAGAAATTGTGTCAATTGTTTTATTCAGACCATGATGCACTGAAAATAGAAGTTAATTGCAAACAAAAATGGAGAATTATACCAAGCACCTGGAAAATATCAGCTCACTGCTAAACAACCAGCAAGTCATAAAATAAATCAAAGAGGAAATCCAAAAAATTCCTTGAAACAAATGAGACTAAACACATGAATTACCAGAACTTGTGGGATACAGCGAAAGCAATGTTAAGAGGCAAGTTCATAGCTCTCCAAGCATTCATCAGAAAAGAGGAAAAGACCATCATAAACAGTCTGACTTCACAACTTAATATCTTAGAAAGCGATCAGCAAAATGATCCCAATCCAGGCAGAAAAATATAATAAAACTTAGAGCGGAAATCAATGAGATGGAGTCTCAAAAAACAACCCAGAAGATCAATGAAACCAAGAGCTGGTTCTTTGAAAAAAATAAACAAGATTGACAAACCACTTGCAAGACTCATAAGAAAAGTAAAAGAGAGAACCCAAATAAATAGAATCAGAAATCAAGGAAATTCAAAAGATCATCAGAGATTACTTTGAGAGTCTGTATGCCATGAAACAAGAGAACCTGGAAGAAATGAACAAATTTCTGAATTCCTATAGCCTCCCAAGGCTGCAACAAGAAGATTTGGAATACCTGAACAAACCTATCAGCATCCAGGAGATGGAATCAGTAATCAAAAGCCTGCCCAAACACAAAAGTTCAGGTCCAGACGGATTCACCAGTGAATTCTACCAAACCTTTAAAGAGGACCTACTCCCAGTCATTTACAAGATTTTCTGGGAAATTGAAGAAACAGAAACACTCCCAAATAGCTTCTAAGAGGCACATATTTCCCTGATACCCAAAGCAGACAGAGATGTCATGAAAAAGGAAAATTACAGACCAGTCTTCCAGATGAACACAGATGCTAAGATCTTCAATAAAATATTAGCAAATGGAATTCAAAGAGTCATCAAAAAGATTATGACCAAATGGGATTCATCCCAGGAATGCAGGGATGGTATGATGTATTATGTTGGTTGACTTGATCCGTAAGTCAACCAACATAATACATCATATCAAAAGAGAAAAAAAACATATGATCATATCAATAGATGCAGAAAGGCATTTGACAAGATCCAACACCCGTTCATGATAAAAGCCATCTACTATAAGCCCACAGTGAGCATCATTCTCAATGGGGAAAAACTGAAAGTCTTCCCGTAAGGTTGGGGACAAGACAAGGCTGCCCACTGTCACCACTTCTATTCACTATTGTACTGGAAGTACTTGCCATAACAATCAGGGAAGAAAAAAGACATTAAGGGCATCAGGATAGGAAAGGAAGAAGCCAAGCTGTCACTATCATGACATGATAGTATACCTAGAAAACCCTAAACTCTCTACCAAGAAGTTCCTAAAAATAATAGATTCCTTAGTAGAGTGACAGGGTACAAAATCAATACCCAAAGTCAATGGCCTTATATGAAATAACAAAAGAGAAGAAACGAATATTAAAGAAGCGATCCCATTCACATTTGCATCACAGAAAATCAAATACCTAGGAATTAGTTTGACAAAAAACGTAAAGGATCCCTACAAAGAAAACTACAAAACATTAATTCAGGAAATAAAAGAGGACTTGAGGAAATGGAGATACATTACATGTTATGGATTGGAAGAATTAACATTATCAAAATGGTAATACTCCCTAGAGCTTTATACAGATTCAATGTGGTCCCTATAAAGATACCCATGATGTTCTTCAAATAAATTGAACTAAACACTCCTGAAATTTGTATAGAATAATAAACTCCCCATGAATAGCTGAAGCAATCCTTGGAAAAAGAAGATGGGAGGTATCACTTTCCCCACCTCAAACTCTACTACAAAGCAGTCGTAATTAAGACAGTGTGGTATTGGTATAGAGACAGACCCGTAGACCTATGGAATAGAACTGAATATCCTGAAACACACTTTCAAATATCACTGTATCACTGTCTTCCCATTCATCATCGATTTGCTCGAGCGGGCCCCAGTAACATCTCCATATGTCCTGTCTCATGCTAGTAGAGCCCAATAGCATCTGATTGCTCCAGGAACATAAAGAGCCTCAATCCATTACGGAATGAGGTCTATAATTGTTACTGGTATTTGGCATATCAACTACAACACAGGTAGCTTGCCAGGCTCTGCCGTGCAGGTAGCATACTTTGTAGGCATTTCTAAGTCCAGCATTTATTGATGAACTGGGCGGCTGCTTGCAGCCACGAGAGCCGGGCTGTGATAGGCTGGTTTGCTGGGTGGAGTTCTGACGAGAGAGAAGTCCGGATGTAGAAAATGGAGGCCTGTTGAGGACTCCTAAGGGCCGCTGCATCTGCTCTGGATTGCCTCCGAAAACACTCCGTGATAAGGGGGTCAGGTGGCAGTTTATCCGACCAGTATGCTGTATTAGCTGGTATAAATATTCCCCAGCTACACAACATCGTGACTAGCTAGATCTTACCAGCATATTACCTGCCACTAACCTAAATTAGACCAGAGAGAAATGCTATTTGCTTCCAAACAAAACATGGCTCCCTGATAAAATATAAAACTACAAGAGTAGGGAGACTTGTGAAGGCTTAGAAATTTTCTGATTGGTGTTGATCTTTGGTACAGTGACATGCCATCTCAGAACCACCCTTCTCTTTTCAAAGCGGCTCAAAACATTAGCACAGTAAAGGCCCTAGGTGAGATGCAGGGAGGGACTACCTAAGGGCATTGGACCCCTCCCTGCTTCCCATAACAATGGGAGGAAGGTCTGAGTTGCTGGGGGTATAAACTTGCAGGTTCCCGCCCTCCCGGCCTTCTTCTTCCGTGGGATCTCGCCTTGTGAGTGTTTATTCCCCTTGGAAGTTTCACACGTGGTGGTCGCCATCTTGGCCTACACGTGGCTGGGGTCATACCTAAGCATCGGGTTTTCCCTTTTGCTGATTTGTATGCCTGAACCTGTGATAAGTAAAGCTTTTTTAAACCTCATCGGATTTCTGAGTGTTCATCCATCCCGCCGGCTTCGGAGGTAGAAGTTTTCCGGAACTTCGATGAGCAGTGCTGTGATAGGCTGGTCTGCTGGGTGGAGTTCTGACGAGAGACAAATCTGGATGTGGAAAATGGAGGCCCTCATGGGGTCGTATGGCTTGTTGCGAGGCTCTGATGGGGTGGTGGGCCACGGCTAGAACCCGCCATCCCTCCCGGGTGCCTCGTGAGCGGCTGGTCACAGAGAGAGCCAGTAGCAGCTCTGCCCCATGTCTGCGAACTCAAATATACAATCACTTAATCTTCTGTTGGATGAAAGTCTTAGCTAGTTTGGGAGCTTTGCTGTGTTACCCACTCACAGCTTAATCTACTTACATGTTCTTAAGCCAAGGTTCATTCTAATGAGATCTCTCTTTATGTAAACACTGATAGAGGTGTGGCAGGTACGGAAGTCACCTTGACTCTGAATAACTTCTGACTTAATATACATCTACTAAAACCTCTATGTTTTCTAGATTGAGCACAGCTCCTCTTTATACCCCACTGCACCCAGCGTGGGACATTTTACCACAGGAGACTACCAACCTGGCTACGTTGAGACTATCTTTAATATTATAGGAAGGATTATACTAGTTAGCCCTCATGCAGGCAAGTGTGACCCTTTCAGTATATGGAGAACAAGATACTCAGAATCACCCTGCTGCAGAAAATAAATAAGAAGGATCTTGTGGGTACCATCGAGTTTACGTGGAAGCCCATGAAATTAAGATGTATTATTTTATATCAGCCCCCTCTCTCCAGTGTTTTACATAAGAGATAATCTTGGAAGAAGGGATTAGTCCTTGGGTAATCCTTTGTTTATACCTATAATAGGGTGTGGCTCCACCCTTCTACAAGCTGTTTAGGGTTCTTTATTGACAGGACACTCCCTGTCCACAGATAGGATTACTTTGGTGTATATAAGGGGACTGACTTGAAGTCCCTGCATCTTTTCCCCTTCTTTTGGGAAGGACTCCTCTCGGGTGAGATCCCCTCTCTTTGGTAGGAGACTTAGGCTCTCTTGTATGGTCTAAGTCCTGACCAGAGCTAGAGTTCTTTCATTGTATTGAATTGTGGTGGTAGAACTTTTGAAATGAGAATATAGCGCCTGCATGGCAGAGCCTGGCAAGCTGTCCGATGTGTGTTCTATATGCCAAATCCAGGAACAGAAATATTTCTTTTCCTGACCCCAAAAGAGCCCTTTAATATGGCAGCAGTAAGAAAGGTAAACAAGCAGTGCCTGATAAAATTTCATGGCCATCCTAGTCTGCCAAAACAAAGAAGGACTAAAATGACTGTCTGTACTTTCAATGCACGCACGCTGGCATCGGAAGCATATATTGAGGATCTGATGCTGCAAGCAAGAAAGATCAAGTACGACATCATTGGTCTGACTGAGACGAGGAGGCGTCAGTCGCATCACACTGTATTTGACACCGGAGAAGAATTGTTACTTGGAACATGTGACCGAAAGAGGCATCGGTGGCATTGGTGTCCTTGTCAACACGAACATGGCCGTAAACATTGATTCATTTGAATGCCTAACAAACCGAATAGGACGATTGCACTTGAAGAGATGTGGCCCACTGCCAGCAATTTCTATCTTCATTGTCTATGCACCAACATCCACATACAAAGAAGATGAAATTGAGAAATTCTACATGGAATTGGAGGAGTTCTATAAAAAAGATCACACCTTCTACAAGATCATAGTCGGTGATTTTAATGCCAAGATAGGACCGAGAAGATCGGCTGAAGAACTCCACATCGGGACCCATGGCCTAGAATGGAACGAACAGGGTGAGAGACTATCTGAGTTCATCATGTCCACCAAGACCATTCATGGGAACTCAAAGTTCCAGAAAGCTGAAGCGAAACGTTGGACATGGGAATCTCCTGGCGGACAGTTCCACAATAAAATTTGTCGGGGTGCTCCGCCGGGGTCCCTGACAGTGCCGGAAGCGAGGTCCCTTCTACCTCCGAAGCCGGGCGAGGAACGGATGAAAAATCAGGAATCCGATGCAGTTTTAAAAGGCTTTACTTATCACAGGTTCAGGCATACAAATCAGCAAAAGGAAAAACCCGATGCTTAGGATTCCAGGCTAGAACCCCAGCCACGTGTAGGCCAAGATGGCGACCACCATGTGTAAAAACTTCCAAGGGGAATGAACGCTCACAAGGAGAAATCCCACAAGGAAGAAGGAAGCGAGAGCGGGAACCCTATATCCCTGTCACTCAGACCTTCCTCCCACTGTTATGGAAAGCAGGGAGGGTCCAATGCCCTTAGGTAATCCCTCCCTGCACCTCACTTAGGGCCTTTACTGTGCTAATGTTTTGAGCCGAAATCTGCTTAGGAATGCTTTTGTAGTGTAGAGAAGGGGGTTTCTGAGATGGCATGTCTCTGTACCTTGACCAACACCAATGCCGGTTAAATATTTCTCCAAGCCTTCACAAGTCTCCTCTACTTCATTGTAGTTTTATATTTTAGTTGCCTTTGAGTATATCAGGGAGCCATGCTTGTTTGCTTAGAAGCAAACAGCATTTCTCTCTGGTCTAATTACTTAGGTGTCCTACGTGGCCAGGCTAATATGCTGATAAGATCTAGCTAGTCCCATGATGATTGTGATAGCATGGGAGAATATTTATACCAGCTAGAACAGCATACATGGTCGGAAAACTGCCACATTTACACTACCCCCTTATCTACGGAGTGATTTTCGGGAGGCAATCCAGAGCAGATGCAGCGGCCCTTAGGAGTCCTGCAACAACATTGACCACATCATCTTCAATCGACGGTTTTGTCTGACCGATGTAGCTGTCGTCCCCAAATTCCAAACAGGATCGGACCACTGTCTCCTTCATGCAAAAATTCTACTTCCCGCAATGGGGAGAAAAGGCTGCAAAGTTTAAGAAGAGAACTCCCAGAACGACCACCAACTGGGAACTCTTTGGCACCATTGCAGCAACATGGGAAGATACCATCATTGGCGACATCGATGAAGAATACAACCGACTGGTTCAGCACCTCCATGATTGTGCGAAGAAAGCCGAGAGAGAGAAAAGACACAAAAGGACGCTTGTCTTCAGAAACTCTTGAGCTCATTCACCAACGTGGCAAGGCGCGAACCTCAGGAGACCAAATGCTAATGTCCAAGCTTGCTAAACGGTGCATAGAAGCGATAAAAGAAGACCTCAAAGACAGAAGAGCAGAAATACTGGAAGATGCAGCAGAAGCCGGGAAAAGTATTCGCACTGCCTGCCTGTCCTTTGCCAACTATAAGACCAAGATGACTGCCCTCCGACTCCCTGATGGATCTATCACATCTTCCAGAAAGGCAATGGAGAAGATTATCCAGGACTTCTACTCAAATCTCTTTGATAGCCACATCCAGCTGCCCACATACCAAATTCCACAGGATGGATATGTCATTCCCAACGCTCTCCTTCTGAAATCCGACATGCCATCTCATTGGCAAAGAAGGGAACAGCACCAGGCCCAGACAAAGTCAGACCCGAACACCTGAAGAATCTGCCGCCGGTACTCATCAATACACTACCTCGCTCTTCACACGCTACCTGTCCGAATGCAAGGTGCCCTCCCAATGGAAAACCAGCAGGACAGTTCTACTGTTCAAGAAGGGAGACATTCACGACATCGGCAACTATCACCCCATCTGCCTGTTGTCTGTCATCTACAATCGACCATATCCACACAGTAACCAAGCTCATTGAGGTTTGTAGGGAGTACAAGATGCCGCTCTGTCTCACGTTCATTGATTTACAGAAAGCCTTTGATTCTGTGGAGATTGAAGCAGCCATCAAAGCCCTAGCCAAACAGGGTGTTCAAACCCAATACATCAAAATCCTTCGTGAGCTGTATTACGGATTCACCACCAAGATCTCACCATTCTACAAAGAAGTGATCATTAATGTGAAAAGAGGGGTTCGACAGGGTGATACCATTTCACCAAAACTCTTCAGTGCCACCCTCGAGAACATCATGCAACAATTAGAATGGGAAGGAATGGGAGTGAAGATAGATGGTCAGCAACTACACCACCTCCACTTCGCTGATGACATCGTTCTAATAACACCAAACATTAGCCAAGCAGCACAAATGCCAGCTGACTTCGACTGAGAATGTGGAAAGATAGGTCTACAGCTGAATCTAAAGAAAACAATGTTCATGAAGAATGAACTAGTTCCTGAGGCCCCATTCACTCTCAATGGAACAAACATCTCTGAATGCAGCAGTTATGTGTACCTAGGTAGAGAAATCAACATGATGAATGACCTAAAACCTGAGCTGTGCAGGAGGAAGAGAGCGGCATGGAATACCTTGAAAGGTATCGAAGAAATAGCTAAAAGGACAAAGAACCTCCGGCTCCGGGCACATCTCTTTGACTCCACTGTTCTCCCTGCATTAACATACGCCTCAGAGACCTGGGCCCTACGAAAGCAGGATGAGAATGCTATTCGGGTCTCCCAGAGAGGAATCGAAAGAGCTATGCTTGGAATATCACGCCTCATTCAAGTGAGAGAGGGAATCCGGAATTCTGACCTCCGTCGCTATTCCAGAACCAGGGACGCTGTCTCATTTGCCAAGGCATCGAAAATCAGATTGGGCTGGACATGTAATGTGATTTGGAGACAACCGCTGGACTAGAGCCATTACCGACTGGATCCCACGGCATGTCAAAAGATCACGTGGCCGCCCACCTACAAGATAGTCAGACTTCCTTGTCAAGACCCTGAAGGAACGCTTTGAGGCTCTTCATATTCCTGAGTCAACCAGATGCCATTGGGCTACATTGGCACGTGATAGGGTCCAATGGAAATGGTACTGGCGCCCACTCGAGCAAATCGATGAATAACGGGATTCAAGTGATCAAGAGCTTTTGTACTATTAAAAGTCCTTTTTTGGAACAGCGCCATACTCGTGAGTTTTCATCTGTTCCCCTGTCTACCTCAGAGGTAGAATAGAACTTCTGTCCTGATACTGTTGGGTACCCAAGTCTTTC
>JAJIBD010011191.1:0-35264 GCA_021461705.1 Cryptotis parvus
TGTTTATCTTGCAGTGACTCAATAAAAGGTAAAAAAGAGGGAAAAAAAGAGACAAAGTTGTATTTGCTGAGTCGATGATGTAGGAATGGCTTTGACCTGGGATTGCATGAGGCCAGCAACCCGCCTGGGATTGAAAAGGTCCCTGGTTCTCCCCTGAGAGACTGAACCTGGGATACGTCATGTGTTTGTCCTATCTCTGTTTGCAGGGATCATGCCTTGGGATGCTCAAGGGACCATACGTGTTCCGGGGTCAGAACCGGGTCCGAGGCGTGCAGTGCGAGGCCCCTCCCTGCTGTACTGTCACTCCCCCTCACCCCCGGTCTGGCATATTTAGGTGTTAGTCTAATGAGAGTTTTGTCAAAGATCTAACACCAGGAAATTTGATAGCATATTTTTGGAGGGTTGGTGGTGGGGCTTAGGCCACCCCTGGCAGTGCTCAGGGCTGATCCTGACTCATGCTCAGGGTCACTCCTGCCAGGGGCCGAGGGACCATGTGTGTGGGCAAGTGAATGCTTGGTCAGCCATATAAAAGGGAAGTTCCCTGGCTGATGTAGTTAGCCCTGGCTGCCCCAGAGAATATGTTTTAGCTGCCTGCTATTTTTGGCTGCCTAAGTGGTGTTCAGGGTTTATTTTGGCTCTTTTCAGGGCCAGAGCTATAGCACAGCGGGTAGGGCATTTGCCTTGCAAGCGGCTGAACCAGGTTCGATCCCGGCATCCTATATGGTCCTCTGAGCACCGCCAGGAGTAATTCCTGAGTGAAGAGTCAGGAGCAACCTCTGAGTATCTCCGGGTGTGACCCAAAAAAGCAAAAAAAAAAAAAAATTGGCTCTTTTCTCAGGAATGACTCCAGAACACCTCTCAGGAAACTTAGGGGTGCTGGGGATGATACGCACTTTGGCCGCACGCAAAGGAAAGTGCCACCCACAGAATTCTATCTGTCTGATCCAAGATGATATATATATTTTTTATTTTTTAAATCAAATACTGTGAAAATACTTCCAAGAGTCTTGCGAATGTAATATATAAACATTTATTTATGAAAGTTATGTAGGGAAATCATTAAGAATCTCCATTCTTTCACTTCCTTTATCAATTCACTAAGGACTCTTTCTACAGCGGTTAGGGCATTTGCCATGCATGCAGCCGACCTGGGTAGATCCCTTCTATCCCATATGGTCCCACGAGCACCACTATGAGTAAATCATGAGTGAAGAGCCAGGAGTAACCCCTGAGCATCTCCGGAGTGTGGCAAAAGAAAAAAAAAAAGAAAAAGACACAGTTCTGAGGCTGTGGCAAATTTATTCTCATTGTTTGAAGACAGAAGATGCCAGAATCACACAGAGCACCACAGAGAGCCTTAGAGAGTCTCAGCACCGTGGTCATCCCATAAGAGACCAGCAGAGCCCAGACACCAGCACCCAGACACCATGCGTGTGGTAATCAGAGCTTTTGATGAAACACGGACTTCTCCATGTGCCTGGCAGCAGGCAGGAGAGAACTGCAAGTGAAAAGAAGGTGAGAAGCACAATGATAAGCCTTAGGGGCATTTGCACTTATATTTGGAGTCAACTTCATAGTTTCTGTGTTATTCAGAGAGTAATATTTCAACATCCTCAGGGGTTTATTCTAGGACATGTGTTCCCATGCTCATACATATTTGGTAAAAACTTAACCAGGCAGTTCAAAAATCAACCAACAGACACTATCAGATACTACAAAAAGCCAAAAGCTTAATATGAATGATATACATTGGATTTTTTTTTTCACTTGATCACTTGATCACTTCACTTGAATCCCGTTACTCATCGATTTGCTCGGCGGGCGCCAGTAACATTTCCATTGGACCCTATCACGTGCCAATGTAGCCCAATGGCATCAGGATTTTTTTTTCACATTGGATAATTTGAAGCAAAGAAAATCCAAATTAGAGGAGCTGGAGAGATTGTATGATGGGAGGTTGCGTGCCTTCCATGTGGTTGACCCATGGTTCATTCCCAGTAGTCCATAGTAGTCCCCATAACCACCAGGAGTAATACCTGAGACCTCACTAGCAATAAGCCTGAGTACAGAGTCAGGATTAAGCCTGATTGCAAAGCCAGAGTCAGCCTGATAGCAGACAGGAGTAAGCCCTGAGCCTCTTTGGTTGCTGAAAATTTGAAAGAAAACTGAAAGAAAATAAAGAAAATTCCAGAAAATCAATGGAAGAACAAGATTTATATCAGTATATAAGCAAATGGTCCCGACCTCTGAGTCAGGCTTGGAGCTGTGATCCCAGGAAAATCCTCAGTGGAGGTAAATGGGGCATTTTGTAGTTCCCTGCACCAACAGTGTGCTCAGGGCCCTCTTGATGTCTCTGTTCCTGAGGCTGTAGATGAAGGGGTTCAGCATGGGGGTGACCACCGTGTACAACACCGAGGCCACTGCACTTGCATTTGCTCTTTCACTCACCGTAGAGCTTATGTACACCCCCATGATTGTAACATAGAACAGGGAGACCACGGAGAGGTGAGAGGCAAGGGTGGAAAAGGCTTTATACCTGCCCTGAGCGGAGGCCATGCCATGGAGGGAGGAAATGATCTTATAGTAAGAGTAAATGATACCGATTAAGGGACCCATTCCCAGCAGGACAGCATCACAGTATATTATCAGGTTATTCAGGAAAGTGTCGGAACAGGCAAGTTTCATCACCTGGTTGAGTTCACAGAAGAAGTGAGGGATCTCCACCTTGGTGTAGAAGGTCAGACGCAGCAACATTAAGACTTCTGACAGAGAGTTCAAGAAACCCAGGACCCAGCACCCGAGAAGCAACAGAGCACAGGCTCGGGGGTTCATGACGACCGTGTAGTGTAAGGGGTGGCAGATGGCCACGAAGCGGTCATAGGCCATCACGGTCAAGAGGAAGTCATCGAAGCTGGCGAAGAGCATGAAAAAGAATATCTGTGTGATGCAGCCTTCGTAGCTGATGGCTTTTCTTTGCAGCCAGATGTCCTGCAGCATCTTGGGGACAGTGGTGGAGGTGAAGCAGATGTCCACCAAGGACAGGTTGCAGAGGAAGAAGTACATGGGTGTGTGGAGGTGGGGGGTCTGAGCTGGTGGCCAGGATGATGAGCAGGTTCCCCAGGACGGTGGTCAAGTACATGGACAGGAAGATCGCATAGATGAGCGGTTGGAGTTCCGGCTCCTCGGAAAGTCCCAGGAGGAGAAACTGGGAAATGTGGCTGTCGCTTTCCGCTATCATATTTGTGTGTAGCTCCAGGAAAGACGGAGACTCAAGATTAAATTTCAGCTAGCCTCCTTGAGACACAGGTTTACAAACCTACAATATATAATTGTCAAGAAGTATCATTTGACTTGAAGTCAGGAAAATATTTTCAGAGATGATCATGGTCAGGGTTGAAATTCCTCCCGTCATCTCTGCTGTGTTCAGGGTTGAGACCGTGTCTCAAAGCAAACTGCTCCATACAGTTTTTACAAGAAATTTTCATATTGTTTAGGAACAGAAATCAAACGTGCACCATATTTAAAATATCATGTAGGGTATAACGTGAGAATCGGAAGTACCAATATTTCTGCAATTAAGTGACGGGAAAGATATATCAGTAAATCATATTGTTATGGAAATGTTCAGCTGGGAATGGGTGAAAGAATGAATGGGAAAATGGAGAAAAAGGGGATAGTGAGCAGGACCAGGCATCTTTTTCCACGGACGTCAAGCGCATTTGACAGAGTGCCACGAGCAGACAGGAGAGAGCAGCTCGTTCTCACGGTGCGACCTTGAAGGGAGTGAGTCCTCTCTCCCTGCTGATCTGACTGAGGAGCTGCCTCAGCTGTGGGACGCGCCTCTGGGTCCTCACTGAGACAGTCTCCTTGGGACCCACAGAGTCCAACAATCCTCCTTTTTGCTGTTTTTTCCGGCTCCTATATTGTATGATTCTCCTCAGGAAATGGAAATACTACTCTGAGGAGTTATTTCAACCTTCGAGTCTCTCTCTCTCTTTTCTCTCTCTCTCTCTCTCTCTCTCTCTCTCACACACACACACACACTCACAGCACAACAGTTGAATGTTCTGAGCCTTGGTTCTCACTGACGCTCTCACAAAGTGTCAGCGGGTTATTGGCCTCACCTGGACCAGCTCCCTGACAGGAAGGTCTCCATGGGGACGCCCTGGTTCCTCCCTGGATGACAGATGACAGCAACAAAATCTCTGTCCCCACCAATCAACAAGAGCGAGGAAAATCCTCTTCGTCAGTCAAAATTAGAAACAAACTCACCAACAATACAGATCTTTGCTCCATCCCACATGGGTTTGAAGTGAGAATTTAGAGGCGGGATTTTTAATGCTCTCTTCGTCCACCGCGTGCACACGCCTCCCTCTTGGTACCTCAGCCTCTGAGAACAGGATTCCCCTGTGGGAACCTCTCCTGGACAGAAAGGAATTCTTCCTAATGAGTGTCTGTTCCCCTCGGGGGCTCAGCCATCACAGAATTCAAGTTTTCCTCTTGCTCCACTAATTGCCTCTTCGCCATGTCTCTAAATCTCCAGGCCCTTGTTTTCACCTGAGTGAAAGTTTTCTCCGTGACGGAGATGAGGAGCTTGTCTGGATTAAGTCTGTTTCTGCTTCAAAGCACTGGCTCTGTGGTGGGGGCAAGGTCTCACAGCCCCCTATGAAAATTTCTCTTCTGTACATAGAGGGATGACGGGTGTTTTTTAGTAACCAAACTTGGTCCACGAAACCTGACTTTTGGATTCCTTTTGACAACAATTGGAGTTTCAACCTATGTTACACAATGCGACACCTCCCTTATGTTCTTGTAAAATAAACATCCCCTCCCCTCCCTTCTCCCCTCCCCTCCCTCTCCTCCTCCTCCCCTCCCTCCCCTTATTTAAACTCAGGTCTCCTGCACCACACATACTCTTCAATGAGCCCTTTTCCAGATGAACTTCATTAGTCTCTTTTTTGTTCTTTGATACAGTGATGATGATGATGATGATAATGATGATGATGATGATGATGGTGGTGGGATGGTGTAGGTGTGAAACAGCTTTGTAAACCACTGCCTTAAAGTTTGGGGCTTTCATTTGTTTGTTTGGAAGGGCAGGGCTGGGGCCACCAGGCGTGGCAAAGTTGTTTCAGGCCAGTAGTGTTCCAACACTAGCCCCACCACACACAGTGCTTACACACACAGCCATAAAACAAACAGGCTTCCGCTAGAGAGGTCAAGAGTCCCTCAAGGCCCAGTGGTCCTTGAACCTGTGATCACACCATCACACCCATTTCACACATGCTCTGTCTGCATGGAACAGGGAAACCCCTTTTCCTCACAGACTTTCTTGTTGGAACCAGCCTGGGAACAGGAGTCAGGTGGTGGGTGGGTGCATGTCGGGGAGGAAGCGTGGTCAGACGTGGCTTTGGGGCTCCAAGAGTGAATGTCTCTAAGCCCTCAACTTGCCTTGTTCCTCCTCTGCTCTGGCCCAGCCGTTGGGAGGATGTTTTCCCCGTGCTCTGAGTGCCATCATGGGTAAATTACCAAGCAGTTGCATCAGAGACTCACAGACATGGGGCAGACCTGCTACTGGCTCTCCCTGTGCCCAGCCGCTCAGGAGGCGCCGGGGAGGATGGCGAAGTTCTAGCCCTGGCCCGCCACCCCAGCAGAGCCTCGCAACAAGCCAGACGACCCCCCACTCCATGAGGACCTCCATTTTCCACATCCGGACTTCCCCCTCGTCAGACCTCCACCCAGCAGACCTGCCTATCACAGCCTGCCTCACGCGGCCGATTTTGGCCGCGCGGTTCCATCATAAATGTTGGATTTAGAGGTGACTACAGGAGTATGCTACCCGCATGGCAGAGCCTGGCAAGCTACCCGTGTTGTATTTGATATGCCAGATACCAGTAACAATTATAGACCTCATTCCCATGACCTGATGGAATGGTTTAAGGCTCTTTATGTGCCTGGAGCAAGCAGGTGTCCTTGGGCTCTACTTGCATGAGACAGGTCATATGGAGATGTTACTGGGGCCCGTTCGAGCCAATCAATGATGAACGGGAAGACAGTGATACAGTGAAACCAAGGCAGACACCCTTGACAAAAATAAAAGAGCCCACTTTTTTTTTGTTTGCTTTTTGGGTCACACCTGGCAATGCTCAGGGGGTTACTCCTGGCTCTGTGCTCAGGAATTACTCCTGGCGGTGCTTGGGGACCATATGGGATGCCGGGAATCGAACCCAGATCAACCACATACCGAGCAAAGGCCCTCCCCACTGTGCTATTGCTCCGCCCCCTAAAATAGCTTACTTGTGATGTATGTCTCTAAGTGCCTTTTCTGCATTATCTTTGGCCCATTTATAGGATGCCAACTGCGTTGCTAAACAGATCCAAACCCACTCACCTCCGTTGAAATATAGACTCAAAGGCTCATGAAATGGAAAGTCATCAAAAATCTGTAACCAAGCCAAGAAAGTGAACCGGTCTCATCTCACACCCCAAAGGAGGCACTTTGTTCTCAATTGCTGTGTCCCTTAAATGCTATGCTTAGGGGGCGCTCTTGAGCCACACCCAGAGGATTCACCGCAGCACCATTTATGGTGTTGGAGATCAAACTGGGGTCAACCACACTTATGTGTAGTGCCTTAAGCGCTGTACTATCTGGTCCCTAATGAGACAAGTTACTATGCTACACAAAAACTGTGTGTATGCCAAGAAATTAGCCAGAAGGAAACAAAAATAGGTGGCATACGGCTCAGAATAATCATAGCACTTCTTTTTTATTTTTCTTTTTGGGTCACACCGGCGATGCTCAGGGGGTTACTCCTGGCTCTGCACTCAGGAATTACTCCTGGCAGTGCTTGGGGACCATATGGGATGCCGAGGATTCAACCTGGGTTGGCCGTGTGCAGGCAAATGCCCTCCTGGCTGTGCTATGGCTCTGGCCCGCATTCCTTTTTCTTTTTCTTTTAAAAAATATATTTAAACATCGTGATTCACAAAATTGTTCACAGTACAGTTATTTCAGGTACTCAGTATTCTAACACCAGTCTCAAAGACCCTAGTTTCCCATCTCCCCCAGCCTGCTCCCTTAGCAGACACTAATTAATTGACTTTATATTGCTTATTACAACCTATAATCTCATAAAGGTGTTGCTCAAGTCACGACCTTTTTACTGAACTGTTACATGTGAATTGGACCATCTGTGATATTGCTTTCACCTACTGAACTTATTGAACTTAGTTGACTTCTACTCACATTTTTAACAAAGTTGTTCATGTTAATTTCTTAGAGACATTCAATATTCAACCCCAATCCCACCACCATTGCAACTTCCCTCCACCACTATTTTCAATTTTCCCCATCACCGCTTAATTCTGCCCTTATAGCAGACCCTCAATAATCTATTTATATTGCTTGTGATAGCTAATTTGCTAAAAATGTTTTCTTAGAAGAAATTTAGTGAAGATTGTTCAATCCCACCATTACTGAGCTATCAAGCCCTTGTATAAGAAGTTACTGATACGTTGTTACTGGATAGGCACCGTAAGGAGATATTTTATTGGTTGCCTTATACTTTACATGCATTTAGTGTGCTTTTCGGTATATCAGTTTAGTAGGTTTGAGATGTAGTCAAGCATCGTGTTCCAGGAATTCCAAAGTTTGTAACTGGGTGATAAAGTCGGAGGGTTTTTTTTCTTAACGTTTTGGGTCACACCTGGTGATGCTCAGGGGTTACTCCTGGCTCTGCACTCAGGAATTACTCCTGGCGGTGCTCGGGGGACCATATGGGATGCCGGGGATCGAACCTGGTCCAGCTGCGTGCAAGGCAAACACCCTACCAGCTGTACTATTGTTCCAGCTCTCAAGTTTTTAACTGGGTGGTGATTTGGGGGTTTGGGCATGACTGCGGGACTTCCGGAAGAACAGGGAGATTGGGGGAGGGGCCCATCCCTGACTCTGTGAAACTGGAGCTTTCACTGGCAAAACCCACATTTCTGAGTTTCTCAACAGTCTAATTTCTGGGTGCGGCTCATCTGAGCAGTGGAGTCTGGCCTTGAACAAGGTGTCGATCGCGGAGTGTGGAGGTTTCCGGCTGCTGGGGCTCTGTTGTGGTGGGCTAGGGCCCACCTGTCCTCCTCCAGGGTGCCCCAGGGCAGCCAGACTGGCATGGGAACCACGAGCATTCCTGCTGCCTGTTGATCTCTTTTGCGACTTGTATATGAATGTTTGGATCATGACCAGTGAATGAGACTACTTGGTGTCTGAGGCTGCTCATAGGCGCAACTACTGGGCCTTTCGAATAACTGGGAGATGGGACCAATTTGGAAACACAATCTTCCTCTCCCTCACTCGCTCTATCTCTCTGGCCTGGGTTATCTATCTTCTATCTTCCTGTTGATCATCTATTTGCTAGAGCGGGCACCAGTAATATCTCCATATGTCCTGTCTCATGCTAGTAGAACCCAAGGGCATCTGCTTGCTCCAGGAACATAAAGAGCCTCAAACCATTATATTAGGTTATGGGAATGACCTAATATAAATGTTACTGGTATTTGGCATATCAAATACAACACAAGCAGCTTGCCAGGCTTGCTGTGTGGGTGCCTTACTCTTGTAGTCACCTCTAAATAAAGCATTTATTGATGAACCGCTCGGCCACTTGCGGCCGCACGAGCGGGCTGTGATAGTCTGGTCTGCTGGGTGGAGTTGTGACGAGAGGGAAGTTCGGATGTGGAAGTCTGGCCTGGGTTATAGCATTCACATAAGGATGTGCTCCACTGATCAGCTGCATTGCCCTTGCCAAAGTCACACGTGGACATTGGGTTTTTCCAAGGGAACTGGACCCACTCCATCCAGGCAGAGAAGGAAACTTGAGCTTCTCTTTCTGACTGTGGAGTCTCCCCACGAGGGGGCGCTCGGGCAAGCAGCCTCTGGAGCCCGGAGCCAGGACCGAAGTGCAGCACACCCAGCCAGGTGGCCAGGACTACCCCAACTTCACTTGAGCAGACCGAAATGCGGCTGTAAAGAGCTTCTGACTTAGGGCTGGGGCAGCGCAGCCGGGGAGGCGCTGGCCTTGCATGTGGCTGACCCAGGTTCAATTCCCGGCATCTCATAAGGTTTCCTAAGCAATGCCTGGAGAGATTCCTGAGTTCAGAGCCAGGAGTAACCCCTGAGCATCACCAAGTGTTGCCTCCCCCAAAAAAAAAAAAAAACCACCCAAAACAAAACACTTTAGCTCCAAGGGCCAAAGCGCATGCTCTGCATGTGACAGACCCCAGGCTGAACCCCCTTCCCAGTGCCTAATCATTGAATTAGATACAGCCTAAAACACACACACACAGACACACACACACAGAGCTGATTAACACACACATTGTGTGGGGGGTTTTGCACCACACCCAGTGGTACTCAGGGCTTACTCCTATCTCTGCACTCCTGGTGGTGCTCATGGGAGCTGGATATCGAACCAGGGTCAGCTGAGTTGAAGACTAACACCCAACCTGCTGTCCAATGGCTCTGCCCCAGAACTTTTTTTTTTTTTGGGTGGGTTGGGGGGCAACACCCGGAAATGCTCAGTGCTTACTCCTGGCTCTGCACTCAGAAACTACTCCTTGTGGTTCTGGGGGCCCTATGGGATGGCAGGCATAGAACCTGATTGGCTGCTTGCAAGGCAAGCACCCTACCCACTGTACTCTCCAGCCCCAGCCCATTGTTCTTTTTTAAATTAGCCTCAGCCCAGTTCCCTGCGGTTTGGACTGCAGAGGCTAGTGGGGTGGCTGAGCCGTCCTGAGCTCACCTGAGGGCTGTCTTTGAATTCTTTTGCATCTGAGCAGCCACAGGTAGCCAGCAGCCAGGAGAGCAGACAGCCATGGAGAAACTGGTGTCCCATGCCTGAAAATTTACAAGCACAGAGGGAAGCAATTAGCAGCCTGGCCCATAACTAAAACAGGCTTCAATTAATGATCAGTGGAGGGATCATGGGGTGGAAACCATTTCCTGGGGCTCAGACCCAGCAGCCCTCACCTCCTCCTCTTTCTCCACCTCCGGGTAGCTCGAGTCCCAAGTTTTATGCTTTTATCTTCCCCCTCCGGCAGGAGTTGGGGGCAGGACACACAGCACAGCATTGAAACCCTCAACTTCTCCTACATGAGTTGTGAGCGCAGCAGGGCTTCCGGCCCCTGGTAGGACAAGATTAGCTCCAGTTTCAGTCACCTTGGAGAAAAGTAAACCAAGAACGGGACGGGACACACACTTTAGAAGGGGTCTCTCCTCCTCTCTCTCTCTCTCTCTCTCTCTCTCTCTCTCTCTCTCTCTCTCTCTCTCTCTCTCTCCCCCTCACACACACATACACACACACAGAAAAGAAGCAGGAAGCTTCCTTTGCTCTGCACGTTGTTTGATATGGAGAGGACCATTATTGGTGCATGCCTAAGTGCTTTGGCACCTGCCTAAAGACCCCTCCTGGGTTTAGCTCTTTATTATCCAGTTTCTCACCAAGCCCAGCCCCTCTCCTCCAAACATCCCCCTGCCCAGCCCCCTCCCAAGTGTTAGGAAGCTGCCACACAGCCCCAGGACCGAGGCCCATGTGGGAGGAGCTGCTCCATCATTGGCCGAGGCAGCCTGAACCGACATGCAGCTGCAGCTTGATTCACTGATGGGCATCCCCGGGGCAGGTGGCAGCCAGGACCCTGACTGGGTGGGTCGGGGCGGGGCAGATGGGTCAAAAGGACCCCCTGAGAGGGGGCGTGGGGGAGGCGCTTCCCTTTGGGCCTGAGCTTGGCTCGCCTTGGTCTCTCCAGAGCCGGAGTTCTCAGGAAGCTCCGGACTTTCCTCGCGGAAGGTGGGTATTTCCAGCTGGGTTCCTGGGGGTCCCCGGCGGGCCTGGGCTGGCATCGTAATAGAGAAACCAGGCCATGAAAAGGGGGGCTTTGGAGCTGCAGCAGCGAATGGGGAGGAGAGAGAGGGGGCCAACTCCCACTCCCCCTTCAGGGTCCTTTGTCTTCCCTCTTCTCCGGCCCTGTGGTGTCCGATTCTTGCACCTCTTCCTGTCCTGCAACCTTCTAGGCTGTTCCGTCAGAGCGTGGGAAGGGGTTGGGGTAGCTACCCCAGCTCTGCCTCCACGACCTGCCGTCACCCTTGTTCCTTCCTCCATATCCAGCTCAAACCCTGTGACTGCTGCCACAAAGATGGCCTCGGGGAGCCTCCAGAGCACCCCAAACTGCCGGTGAGGTTACAGCTCAGTGGGGAGGGCAGAGTGTGGGCATTCATCCCTGGAGGCGGGTTGCTGACCCGCTCCTAGCAGAGCGAAGGACATGGGGCTCCCTTGTCACACCTGTGGGCTGGGCACTAACCCTCAAACCAGGAGGCCACACCCAGTGATGCTCAGGGCCTACTCCTGGCTCTGCACTCGGGAATTGCTTCCGGCTGTGCTCGGGGTGGGAGAACTCTCTGGGATGCCGGGGGTTGAACCTGGGTTGGTCTCGTGTGCAAGGCAATCACCCTCCCCGCCGTGCTATCTCTGGGCATCGTGTTTAATGAAGGAGCATCTCCCAAGTTACTGGTTTACAACCCCAAACTCTCTGCCTCAAGACTTTTGCAATGAGGACTTTTTCTCCTCTTTTTTTTTTTTTTGCTTGTTTGTTTGGGGGCTTCTTGATTGGTTGAGCCCTTAATCTGTGTGCTTAAGGGCAGCCCTCAACTCTGCTCTTGAGAGGTCACTCTTGGTGGTGTTCCAGGATCTGTGATGCTCTGAGAACGTTGCTGAGGGTCAGGCTCTGCCCCCAGCATGCAAAGTTGGTGCTTAGCCCATAAGAGCCCCAGCAATAGTACCTGTTCATTTCCTATTTTTATTTTCGTATGTGTTTGGAACATAACTGTGCTCAGGGCTGACTCTTGGCCCTGCACTCGGGGACTTTTTGTAATGCCAAAGATCAAAGCCAGGTTGGCCGCGTGCAAGGCAAGCACCCTCATTGCTGTCCTTTCACTCCAGCTCCAAAAAGGGCCAGTTCTGGGCCAGAGAGATAGTGCGTGGGTTGAGGCACTTGCTTTGCACCCACCGAAGTGAGGAAGGACCAGAACAAGTCTCGGCCCTTACAACAAAGAGGCGATAGGGCCTGAGAGATGACACGGGTTAAGCGGCTTGCAGTGAGGACCAGCCTCAGTTCTATCCCCAACACCGCATAGATTTCCCCAGACCCTGCCAGGGAGTGACCCCTGAGCACCACTGAGTGTGGCCCAAATCCCCGCCCTCAAACTACCTTCAGGTTTTAGAGGTATGCTGAGTAGATCCCTGAGGGCTTCCTGGAGGCAGGGACAAAGGTGTTGGGTGTTGGTTTAATGCTCCTCCCCCTCCCCCACTTCTCTAGCCTCTTCCCGGCATCAATCCGGCAAACCTGAACTATGCGTTCATCGTGAAGGAGATCCAAAAGCAGTTCACAAGGTGAAGCTGCATTCTTGGAGCCGGAGGTTCCGCTGTGGGCCTGAGAAAGCATTGCACCTGGTCTACCCAGACCCAGAAGCCCCTCACCCAGGGCAGGATGTTATGGGGAAACCCGGTGGCGGGGGAGGCTGAAGGCTGCCAGCAACGCCACAGCTGGTGTTTCTTCAGATTTCTGAGTTGTTTGGCATGACTTTGCTTACACTCGATTATGTGTGTTCAAAAGGGCATTAGGGGATGGAGGGTCGGGAGGTTGTTTGCATGCTGCAGACCCAGATTTGACCCCGGGAACCCATAGGGTCCCCTGAGCAGCGCCAGGAGTAATCTCTGAGCTTTGCTGGTTATAGTCCAAAAAAAGAAAAAAGAGGGTCATTAAAGCCAGGAGGGAGCTGTGTTTAGGGTGCTGACTCTGGCGCCCGGACCTGGACTCGGTCATTCCCCAGAGCATCCGTGGATGCCCTGGAAGCTGCCCCCTCCCGCCCCCAGTGCCACCAGGTGTGGATGGGGTTAATCTCCAGCACCCCAGGGCCTGAACCGTAGAGCACTGTTAGGCATTAAACCATTGGCCTGGTTGACTGACAGGCGCTGGGGCTCCGCCTCTCACCTCCTTGAGCACCCCCGCGAGCTGCTCTCAAAGCCTGTCCTAAAAATTCGACATTAAGCTTCTTTTCTCATGAAGCCTTGAAAGATGCTGGGATAGCGGACCTCAGGCCCTGGCGGGGGCGGGGCCCTGGCGGGGGCGGGGCCCTGGCGGGGGCGGGGCCCTGGCGGGGGGCGGGGCCGTCACTTTCTCTCCTGTAAATTACTCTTCAGATCCCTCCACCCCACTCCTGCCCCGTCCAGCAGGTTTTCTTCCCGTTTCAGGTTGATCGCAGAGGTCCAGGAATTGAGAGCTTGGTGAGTCTTTCCCCAGTCTCCTGTCCGGCCTGAACAGTCACGTTGGAGGCTGTCCTCTCTTCCGATGGCTACACGCTTTTGACCCCACTATCTTCGGGGAGTTTTTCTTCATTCACGAAAAAAAGGACGGGGTTGATTGGGTGCTTCTAGGTTAGAGACCATGCCTGGACGCCCTGCCTGCGATGGTGCATGCCATAGTGGTGGTAGTGGGCTGCAGCCTTCTAGAACATTCCTGCCGGTGCCAGTGTTCTGTACTCACGGTGTCGGTTTGGTGCCTGCTGGCCCCATCATGGCACATTCACTCTGTTTAACTACCGTCGCCACGGGGGCTCGTGGCTAGGTCCTGGGGTGGGTGGGGGTGGGGTGCTGCTCTAGTGGGGAGAGATAAGAGGCGGCTGGAGAGATAGTACAGCAGGAGGGCATTTGCCTTCTACGGAGCCAACCCAGGTTCCATCCCGGAATCCACATGCTCCTTTGAGCACAGCTAGGAGTGAGCCCTAAACAGGGCTAGGAGTCACCCCCTGAGCATCACCAGGTCTGGCCCTGCCCACACCCCCCAGAACAGAAGTGGAGGAAGCCAGCTGAGGAAATGCAGCGGGTGAAGGTGTGCGGTGAGAGGCGTAGAGGAGAGTAGCCTGGAGGAAGTGTGGCTCAAAGGCTGAGTCTAGGGGGTCTGCACCGCCCCCGAAACAGGAAAGGGTGGGTTAGTAGGTAGTGGACACAGCCCATGCAAGGCTCTGGGTGGGACCCAGGCTGGTAGAATGGGGTGGGGTTGGGGGGGAGATTTGTGGGGCCGCAGGAGGGGGCATGTGGGCAATAGGAAAGTCCTTGGCCTTCACAAGAGAATGAAGCCAGTCAGCAACAGTGTGTGACGAGAGTAGGGACCAGAGAGGCAGAGTGACTGCCCAGGGTCACACAGCATTCCATTCGGAGCTCACCTCACCATGGGCTCTCTCCCTGCGGGATTTCTGGCTGCCCGACCACACACCTCTTTCTTCAGCTCAAGAAGCTTCTACAAAGCCTGGATGACTATCACACGCAGGTGGGTATTGGGCATCCCACCCTCTTCTTCCTGACCTGTTCAGAGCTCATGTAAAGGCTTGGAGTTCTTGTACTTTCTTGTTGAGGGTGCACTCTCCATGGAACTCAGACTTATTTCTGCAATCAGGGATCCCTCCCGGGGGTCTTGGGAAACATTATGGGATGCTGGGGATTGAATCCGGGTCGCTGCTTGCAAGACAAGCACCCTCCCCGCTGTCCTATCACACCAGCCCCCATTCTTTTTTCTTTTTTGGTTTTTGTACCATACCTGGCAGTGCTCAGGGCTGATTCCTGGCTCTGCACTCAGGCATCACTCCTGGTGGTGCTTGCGGGACCCAATGGGGTGCCAGGGACTGAACCCAGGTCGGGCCCATGCCAGGCCAGCACCCTCCCCGCTGTGCTATTACTCCACCCCCACCCCCATGACCTCGCATGATGTCCATCCCGTCCTTGTATGATGACCGTCCCGTCCTCTACATCTAGGCGGAAAAGTTTGTGCTTATCTTGAGTGCCTATAGCCAATATGTGGACGTCCAGCCTGGACAGGTAGGTGCTGTCTTTGAGGACTGCAAGGAGTCGGCCGAGCCGTTCTCCCTGGGGAACAGACTAACAGGAAGCAGGAGGGGAGGCAACTGTTCCCTAAACTTCCTGGCCTTGGGGGCTCAGGGTCCTGACCCCCCCCCCCCATTGACCTCAGCCCCAAAATTTCGACCAAGTACTGGCCACGAGAACATTTACCTTTTCTTGGCAGTCATCGAGGGAGGGTGTGGCTGTGGACCCCCAGAAGCCAGAGGTCAAGGTGGATGTGAAGGAGCAACCGCGGCCGAATGTTCCTGAAAGTTCTAACAGGGATTTGCCCCCAGACAGTGAGTGTCCGAGAATAAAGGGAGAAGGTGGTGGGGGTGAGGGGGTGTCTGCTGAAAAGATGGCCTGAACCGTGTCCTGCTCCCTCTCATCCTCAGCCTCCTCAGTGTCAGAACAGGCAGCAGGCACGGTGGTAAGTGACCCGGATCCTTGGTCCCAGGAAGACTGAATCAGGGGCACAGTCCTGCCCCCTGAGCTGGAGCTGGCCCCGCCCTCGAGTATGCCCCCGCCCAACAGGCCCACCCCTTGAGTCGGCTCCACTTCCGGGACTCCCTAGCCCCGCCCCTGCACTGTCAGCCTCACCCCGAGGCGGCCCCACCCCTGCACTGCCTACCCTACCCTCCTGCCCTACCCCCTCTCTCTCTTTTTTTTTTTTTGCTTTTTGGGTCACACCCGCAATGCTCAGGGGTTACTCCTGGCTCTGCACTCAGGAATCACTCCTGGCGGTGCTCGGGGACCATATGGGATGCCGGGGATCTAACCCCGGCCGGCACAGGCCGGCCGTGTGCAAGGCAAACGCCCTACCCGCTGGGCTATCGCTCCGGCCCCCTACCCGGGTCTCTTGAGTTTTTCCCTCTGGTGCCGAGGTCTGCCCAGGCAGCTGCTCTGCTCTGCTGACCTCGTGGCCTGTCTCCTGCTCCCCAGGGCATGAAGGCCGAGCCCCTGGACTGTCCAACTCAGGAGAAAATCCACACAGGGGACACTACCCTGGTAATCTCAGCGTCAACTGGACAGGAGGCCAGGGTGGAGGGGGCAGGGGGAGGCAGGTCTGCCGCTTATCCTCTTCGTCTCTGCCCAGTCTTGGAAAGCTCCCAAAATGCCCAGTCCTGCCAAGAGCTCCGCGAAGGGGATACCAAGTTCAAGGAGGTACGGGGCATGTCCTCCCCTGAGGTCCGGATGAGGCTTGGACAGGCCGGTGTCCCAGAGAGCTGGGGAGGGAGGGCTTGGGCAGAGAGAGTGGAAGGGCCCCACTTCCATCCCCCTCCACTCACAGGAGCCCGGGAGCACTCTCCAGCAAATTCCCAAGTCCATGTGAGTTCCCATTTCTCTCCACTCTGGTCCTCAAGGGTTTGGGGAAAGGAAGATGGAGTTGGGTGTGTTAGAGCTGGGTGCAGGCTGTCCCAACCTTCAGCTGGGGGCAAGGGATGGATGAGAGTGAGGAAGGGACATGATGATTAGGGCTTTGAAGGATGAGTAGGAGTTTCCTAGCATAGGACATGATTGTTTCCTTTTCTGTTGTTGTTGCTTTGTTTTTGGGCCATACCTAATGGTGCTCCAGGGCTTACTCCTGACTTTGTGCTCAGGGATTACTCCTGGTGGGCTTGAGGGTCCATCTGGGGGACTGGGGATTGAAACCTGGTATATGCAAGACAGGTGCTCTATGTGCTGTACAACCACACCAGCCTCAGTTTCTTAGGCAGAGGGGAAGTGGTTATAGGCGGGGACAATATTGAAAAGGTCTGAGTTGGACTGGGGGGGGGGAAGTGTAGTCTAGTGGTTAGGGGGTCAGAGAGAACCCTAAAGTAAATTAGGATTAAGAAAATAAAGATTCTGAGACTTAATAGGTGCCCAACTCTGGGCAGAGGAGCTCATGGGCAGGCAAGTGACGCCAGGACTTTGCCGCCACAGATGCTGGGACCCAGAAGACACCATGTGGGAAAGGTCGCATACTCTGTCCTCGGAGTTCACAAGGGTCTACGTGCCCCAGAAGTTGGAAAAGATTTGGAAGCTGAAACACGGGACTCCGGTGCTGGCCACTGCGCTCAGCAGCATTACGCGCCACGCATTCACCTGTGGCAGGGATGGTGTCAAGGTGTGGAGCCTGGTGGGCCAGGCAGTGGAGAACGCATTGCCGGAAAGTCACCTGCACATACCGGTGAGGGGGCGGGGCTGGCTCGGGGCGGGGCTGTTGCTGGGCTGTGGCTGACTGACTGGGGCGGGGCCTATTGGGGGTGGGGTTGTCTGACTGGCCAGGGTTGGCCTTGGAGGCGGGGCTGACTTGCTGGGGCGGGGCTGCTCCTCCTGGACTGCGTGTTTCAGACCCAGGGCGCCTTTGCGCACAAGTCACCTGACATCGGACAGCACAACCTTGCTAATGGCTGGCAACACTCTGGGGGGCGTGAGTGTGTGGGACCTGAAGGCACCCACCCTGCGCATGAAGAGCAAGTTGCCCTGCACGGGCCTCTCCTGCCAGGCCCTGGCTTCCAGCCGCCAGGACAGACTGGCATTGGGCAGCCTGAGTAATGGCACCATCAGGATTTGGGATCTGCAGAACCAGCAGGTGGTCAGGTGCAGCCCCAAGTGCACGCGTGTGCCCGGACTCCTTGGCGACTGACCCAGAGTCCCTAGTTTCAGGATTGGTCTCAGATCCCCTCTGTCCACTGGGAGGTGGGTGGGGGAGGTCCCAGGGGTCCCAAAGCTTAGGGTCTCGGGGTCCTGAAGCTTAGGGTCTCTGTGACTTTGTCCCCGGCCTCTCCTGCTCAGGGACCTCGTGAGCCTCCCGGGCCCAGCCACCAAGATAGTGGTGACGGAGCAGCAGGTCTGGGCAGGAAGTCTGGAGGGCTCCCTGCAGTGCTGGGACCTTCGGAGCGCCACCGAACTCCAGAAATACCAGTTTGACTCTCAGGTGCGTGGGGAGCAAATTCTGGGGCCAGCTGGTGGGCAAGGGGCGAGCCTGATGCTTTGCAGTGGGGGTGACTAAGTCCTGGAGATGCTGCAAAAGAATCTCTGAAATCACCTCCACATTGCCTAGATACTACCGGATTCTTCCATGCATGCTGTCCTGAGTCTGGAAGCTTCCCCCAGAACCACTGTCTGGCTTTGGTTTTGTTTTGCTTCTTTTGGACCATACCCAGTGGTGCCCAGGGATTACTCCTGGCTCTCTGCTCAGGGATCCCTCCTGGCCGTGCTCACGGACCATATGGAATGCTGGGGATCAAACCCAGTTTGAACCTGGGTCGAGTCTGTGCCAGGCACACCCCCTCCCTGCTGTCCTATCTCTGCAGCCCCCAGAGCTGGTGTCTAAACACCCCATCAGGGCTGAGGCTGGAGATAGGGGAGGGGGTGGGGTTGGGCAGGTCCTCGCCAACCCAAGGGGGTCCCCTTGTTCCTGGGATTGGAGAGAACCTGACCAGCACCTCTTGCCCCTGTGCCCACAGATAATGGCCCTGGCTGCCCACCCCAGGAGGACTTTGTTCTGGTGGGTCTGGGCAGTGGCCAGCAGTGGCTGCAGCCCACATCGGGGGCTTGAAACAGATGGTGGGGTGCAAGGAAAATACCATTCTGGATCTCACCTTCTCCCGGAGGGTGAGCAGCTGGGGGAACCTGGCGGGTGGGTTTCCTGTAGCCCCTGGCTTCCCACCTGATTCTGCTTTGATTCTCCAGACCCCAAAGCCCTTGTCCAGTAGGAACCACAACTCTCGGCAGTGCCCCTGAGGGAAGGGGCACCCGTTTTCAGGGGTCCCTGGGGGGCCTGACCCTCCGCCACCAGCTCTCTCATAACTGGGCCCCCTGCCCCAATAGGTCAGTGGTGGGTGAGCGTGGGAATGGACAACCTGCTCAGTATCCACCAGATGCCTGCAGGGACCGTGGGGCTCCAGGTACCTGGGGGCACTCTCACAGGGAGGCCAGCAGGGGTGTGAGTGGGGACACTGGGGGTGGGGAGTGCCCAGGCTTGAACTGCTGGGCAAAGGCAAGGAGAAGGGGCAGTGGGCAGCCCGGCTCACTCCCGCCCCCATGTACACACTGCCAAGGTGCCCGAGTCTTCCAGCATCACGTGTTGTGACGTGGCTCAGAACAATCGTCTCATCATCACGGGGTCCAAAGAGCACTCCACCGTGTACCAGATCCTGTACTGACGGCCCGGCCGGCCGGCTGGCGTCTGCACAATAAAGCATTGGAAAAGGCCGGGCTGAGTCTTCGTGCTCCCCTCTCCTCGCCCTGGGAAGACGCTTACAGCCTCTCCTTGCATCCCTGCACACAGTGCTTGCACTTACCTTGGGGGCACTCCTGGGGCACTCGTTAGGAGCTGGGGTCCCCCTTCCATGGCGGTGCACCTATCTGGAAACCACTTGAGGGATTTTGCTCAGGGCACAGCTGCACCCCAGGACCAGGCAGAGGCTTTGGCCCCTCTGTCGCAACAGGGGCTGCCCAGCCGCTCTGGAGACCCCCCCCATAGTTGCTGCACTTGGGGGACTCAGGCATAGACCAGGTGGGGGCCAGGTGCCCTGTTCAAGCACAGGATGAACCGACAGGGGGTGTGGGGGAGTGGCCCCGCCTGACAGCACCGCATGGGAACCCTGAGCTCTCTAAAATTGTTTTGCTTTTTTTTTTGGGGTCACACTCGGCAATGCTCAGGAATTTCTCCTGGCTCTGCACTCAGGAATTACTCCTGGTGGTGCTTGGGGGACCATATGGGATGCCGGGGATCAAACCCGGGCCGGTATGGGCTGGCTGCGTGCAAGGCAAACGCCCTGCCCGCTGGACTATCACTCTAGCCTCCAACCCTGAGCTTTTTTTTTTTTTTTTTTTCCTTTTTTGGGTCACACCAGGCAATGCTCAGGGGTTTCTCCTGACTCTGCACTCAGGAGTTGCTACTGGTGATGCTCGGGGGACCATATCGGATGCTGGGAATTGAACCCGGGTTGGCCAAGTACAAGGCAAATGTCCTACCCGCTGGACTATCTCTCCAACCTCCGGAACCCTGAGTTTTTATTTTTTATTTTACCCTGAGCTTTTTTTTTTTTTTTTCCCTTTCTGGGTCACACCGGGCAATGCTCAGGGGCTTCTCCTGGCTCTGCACTCAGGAATTACTCCTGGCAGTGCTTGGGGGATCATATGGGATGCCGGGGATTGAACCCGGGCAGGCATGGGCCAGCCGTGTGCAAGGCAAATGCCCTACCCACTGGGCTATCGCTCCGGCCCCTACCCTGAGCTTTTAAAAAGCCCAAGAGACCAGATCCCCAAAGCAACTCTTGATTCCCAGATTCCCAGAGGGGCTTTCCATGAGAGCACAGGACGCCAGCCACCTGGGGCCAGATCCCACGGCCCTAACCGGGATCCCCCACCCCCACATAGCTGGGTCCTACATATAATATCTAACCCATGCACTAGATCCCACCCAAGTGTCTGGATCTCCCCCCACAGCTAGATCCCTGCTCGCAGCTGGGTCTCATAGCAGCCAGATCCCCACAGGTGGCTCAGATTAGCCCCTCCAACAGATAACAGTGTGTGATAAATGCACTTATTTAAGGTGAGGGGAAGTCCGTGGAAAGCTGGCGGGGACAGCATGTTCGCCTCCAAGACCCAGAAAGGGGGTTCTGGGCACATTGCAGAGCCCCTGGGCCAGGACAGGGTAGGGGCGCCTTCTCCGGAACCACCTCATACTTGGTGGCCTTCTTGTCCCTGGAGCCTCTCACAATAGACTTGTTCCTGGATGTCACAGCTGAGCAGAAAGACTCCCTGGGCTGTGGGCCAGAAGGAGGAAGGGCTCAGGAATGGGGCCGGGGGGTGTGTGTAGCCGGGATGAGGTGTGCCCCCACTCTCCTGGCTCTGATTATGCCCTCACTTGCAGAGAGCCAAGCACAAAGCCATGGGGTTACTGCCTGGCCTGGCTGTGGACCCGTCCCAGCTAGTGCCAGGAAGGGGATTAGAATGGGGAGGCCACAGCGGGGGGCGATGTCAGGGAAGGGTCTCTCCAGGACAAGTCTCCTGAGAAGGGCCCATGAACTTGCTTGCTCAATAGTCTTGCACAGGGCTGGGGGAGCCGATCCGGCAGGGAGGGCGCCTGCGTTGCAAGTTCGATTCCCCCCATCCCAAAGGGTTCCCTGAGCACTGCCAAGAGGTACCTGAGCGCCGCTGGGTGTGGCCCCCAAATGAAAACAAAAACCAGACCAGGCAAATGAGGGGCAGTGCGCATTCCCTGTACAAGTGAGGCCCTGGCTTCCACCCCTCAGTCCTGGAGGGCGCCCACGGATGGCTACTGCGGCCTTGGGCCCCGACCCCGCTGCAGTGAAGCGGGTGAGCTTATGGGCCCCCAGCACCAGCACCACCAGCAAAAGCTGCATGCTGAGTGCGCGGTCCCCTCCTGGGCAGCCTCTCTGCGGCCCCTGCGCTGGGTGTACCTGGAACATGCTGGCTCGCACGGCTTCCTCCAGGCAATGAGCAGGTTTTCCTTCCCAGTGCTCAGGAACCATCGCCCTGCGGAAAGGCGCACCCGGACAGTTACCAGGGAGTGCCGGGGGGACTGGACGGGCCCAAGGATTGGAGACCTGGAGGAGGGAGCCCTCGGGGCGTGGTGGAAGGCGGGGCAGGGCGGAGCGATGCAGCTCGTGGGCTTGGCTAACGGGCCTGCCTGGGCAGAGCGCAAGTCCCAGAGGGACTCGCGGGCGTGGCAAAGGTGGACCGCAGGAGATCCAAGGGGAAGACCGCAGGTGGCGCAGGGGCGGAGAGCTTGTGTGCTGGAGGTCTACGAGAGCAGAGCGGTATGCTGGAGGGATCCTAAAAGGCTCTAGGAATGAGTATGGGGCCGAGCTCTGGAGAGTTCCCGGGAGGCACTACAGGGTGGGGCGTGTAGGTCTAGCCACTCCCTTTCAGGCACCTCTTATGGGATCAGGAGGCTTCCAGAACCCGCAAAGGCTCTGTCTTTCCCAGAATGGTGAAATTCTCCATGGCCTTCATGAAGATATGCAATTGTACATGTAATTTTTGTGTGTGAGCCCTTTCAGATACATGTTAAGTTATGTCTGTGAGTCTCACAGACATGTCTGTGAGTTATGTCTGTATGTCTGTGAGACTCACAGACATGGGGGCAGAGCTGCTACTGGCTCTCCCTGTGCCCAGCCGCTCATGAGGCGCCTGGGAGGGATGGCGGGTTCTAGCCCTGGCCCGCCACCCCAGCAGAGCCTCGCAACAAGCCAGACGACCCCCATTCCATGAGGACCTCCATTTTCCACATCCGGACTTCCCTCTCGTCAGACCTCCACCCAGCAGACCAGCCTATCACAGCCCGGCTCGTGTGGCTGCAATCGGCCGTGTGGTTCATCAATAAATGCTGGATTTAGAGATGACTACAAGAGTATGCTACCCAGACGGCAGAGCCTGGCAAGCTACCTGTGTTGTATTTGATATGCCAAATACCAGTAACAATTATAGACCTCATACCAATGGCACGATGGAATGGTTTGAGGCTCTTTTATGTTCCTGGAGCAAGCAGGTGCCCTTGGACTCTACTTGCATGAGACAGGACAAATGGAGATCTTACTGGTGCCCGCTAGAGCAAATCGATGATGAACGGGAAGACAGTGATACAGTGATTAAGTTATGTATATGAAATATGTAGTACATGTAAATTGTGCTTGTGTGCCAATAAAGAGGTGGTAGGACAAAACCAGCTAATCCTGTGGACACCTGGGACTTATCCTATGACTGACCAAAGCTCACTAGTGATGTTCTATGTTACTTCATTCAGTTTCATATGAAACCATGGGTTCTATTCATTAAACCTGTTGCCTTCAGTGTACTGGGGTGAAAATCCCATCTCTCTGGTTCACAGCTGTATCTTTTTGTTTTTTTCTTTGGGTCACACCCGATGATGCTCAGGGGTTACTCCTGGCTCTTTGCTCAGAAATTACTCCTGGCAGTGCTCTGGGGACCATATGGGATGTTGGGGATTGAACCGGGTCGGCTGCGTGCATGGCAAACGCCCTCCCCCACTGTGCTATCGCTCCGGCCCCTCACAGCTGTATCTTGTGGGGTGAGCAGAGTACTTAAACAATATAAGGCCCTTACATTTGCAATATAAATAAATAAAAAGGAATATTTGTGGGCTGCTGGATATTCTAAGAGGTCACAAGAAGAAAATTTCATCAATTTGGGGGCACAAGGGCTGGAGTGATAGAACAGCTGGTAGGGCAATTGCCTTGCAAGCACGGAAGCTGGGTTTAATTGCCAGCCTAATTGCCAGTTTAACTGCCAGATGATTCACTGAGGCCCATCAGGAGTGGGCTCTGAGTGCAAAGCCAGGAGTCATCCCTGAGCACTGTCTGATGTGGCCCCAACTAAAATGATGGGGGTACATAGTATGTGATAATGGTGTATTGATAAGGCCAAACATTAGTCAAGCGGCACAAATGCTGGCTGACTTCGACCGAGAATGTGGAAAGATAGGTCTACAGCTGAGTCTAAAAAAAAAACCATGTTTATGAAAAATGAACTAGTTCCAGAGGCCCTATTCACTCTCAATGGAACAAACATCTCTGAATGCAGCAGTTATGTGTACCTAGGTTGAGAAGTCAACTTGATGAACGACCTAAAATCTGAGCTGCGCAGGGAGGAAGAGAGCGGCATGGAATGCCTTCAAAGGCATCGAAGAAATAGCTAAAAGGACAAAGAACCTCCGGCTCCGGGCACATCTCTTTGACTCCACCATTCTCCCTGCATTAACATACGCCTCAGAGACCTGGGCCCTACGAAAGCAGGATGAGAATGCTATTTGGGTCTCCCAGAGAGGAATCGAAAGAGCTATGCTTGGAATATCACGCCTCACTCAAGTGAGAGAAGGAATCCGGAGTTCTGACCTCCATCGCTATTCCAGAATCAGGGACGCTGTCTCGTTTGCCAAGGCATCGAAAATCAGATGGGCTGGACATGTAATGAGATTCGGAGACAACCGCTGGACTAGAGCTGTTACCGACTGGATCCCACGGAATGTCAAAAGATCACGTGGCCGCCCACCTACAAGATGGTCAGACTTCCTTGTCAAGACCCTGAAGGAAAGGTTTGAGGCTCTTCATATTCCTGAATCAACCAGATGCCATTGGGCTACATTGGAACGTGATAGGGTCCAATGGAAATGTTACTGGTGCCCGCTTGAGCAAATCGATGAATAATGGGATTCAAGTGATCAAGTGATCAAGTGATAAGAGAGAAGCCACATAAAGGGGTGAGAACGGGGTACACAGAGAAACACTCATCTAGAGCACAGGGAACTTGATCCCACCCAATAATACTCATCGCTGGCCCACTGCTATCCTAGCTGGGATGAAATAGAGGCCTAAGAAGCTATGCACCACGTGTAGATAGACTCCATATACATGCACATGTCAATGTACAGCGACTCGTATGGGACGGCTTTTTCTTACAAAAAAGACAAAATACATGAGGAATTGTGGCAAATTTATCATCAATATTTGAAGACAGAGATATCACAATTACACACATCATGATGAGCCTTAGAGAGAAACAGCACTATAGACAGACCCACAAGAGACCAGCAGAGCCCAGAAACTGGCACCCATCATGCATGTGGCAATCAGAGCTTTCTACAAAACCAGCACCCATCATACATGTGGTAATTAGAACTTTCCATGAAACATTTGGCCCACCCATGGCTCAATCTCTGGCCTCCCATATTAATCCCTTATGAGCACCACCAGGAATAATTCCTGAGTGTAGAATAAAGAATAAATGCTGAACATTGTTGAATGTGACCCAAAGACTGAAAGTAAAAAAAAAAGGGAGTTCTAGGCTGTCAGTGGAAGAACAAGTCCTGTGTCCAGTGCTTGAGCAAAGAGTCCTGAGCTCTGAATCAGTCCCAGAGCTGTGATCCCAGGAAAATCCTCAGTGGAGGCCAAGGGGCTGTTTTGTAGTTCCCTGCACCAAAAGTGTGTTCAGGGCCCTCTTGATGTCTTTGTTCCTGAGGCTGTAGATGAAGGGATTCAGCATGGGAGTGACCACTGCGCACAACACCGAGGCCACTGCAATTGCATTTGCTCTTTCACTCACTCGCGGAACTCATGTACACCCCCATGCCTGTTATATAGAACAGGGAGACCACAGAGAGGTGAGAGGCACAGGTGGAAAAGGCTTTATACCTGCCCTGTGTGGAGACCATGCCACGAAGAGAGGAAATGATCTGATAATAAGAGTAAATGATACCGATTAAGGGACCTCCACCCAGCAGGACAGAAGCACAGTAAATAACTAGGTTATTCAGGAAAGTGTCGGAACAAGCAAATTTTATCAACTGGTTGAGTTCACAGAAAAAGTGAGGGATCTCCACCTTGGTGCAGAAGGTCAGATGCAAGGACACTGAGATTTCCATGGAAGAGTTTAAGATACCCAAGATCCAGCACCCGAGAAGCAACAGAATGCAGACTTGGGGGTTCATGATTACTGTGTAGTGCAGGGGGTGGCAGATGGCCACGAAGCGGTCATAGGCCATCACGGTCAAGAGGAAGTCATCAATGCTGGCGAAGAGCATAAAAAAGAATATCTGGGTGATGCAACCTTCGTAGCCGATCACTTTTCTTTGTAGCAAGATGTTCTGTAGCATCTTGGTAACAATTGTGGAGGTGGAGAAGATGTCCACCAGGGACAGGTTGCAGAGGAAGAAGTACATGGGCGTGTGGAGGTGGGAGTCTGAGAAGGTGGCCAGGATGATGAGCAGGTTCCCCAGGACGGTGGTCAGGTACATGGACAGGAAAATCACATAGATGAGTGGCTGGAGTTATGGCTCCTCAGTAAGTCCCAGGAGGAGAAACTCTGAAATGTGGGTGTCATTTTCCATTGCCATATGCTGGGTATAACTTCAGGAAAGATGGAGAAAAATAACCAAATTACATCTTACCTGCCTTAATCACAGATTTCTAAATCTACAATGTTTGATTTCAATAAATAATTGACTTTGAAGACACTGAAATATCAGAGATATTGTGGTCAATTTTGAAATTCCTCACATCACCTCTGTTGTGTTTCAGGGTTTCTCAAGAATTTTCCTGTCATTTGGGAACAGAAATCAAATGTGTACTGTGTTCAAAATTTCACCAAGGGTAGAATATGAGAATCGGAAGTAAAATGTTTCTATAATTCTGTAACTAGGAAACATCACTGTATCACTGTCTTCCCGTATATCATCGATTTGCTTGAGCAGGCACCAGTAGCATCTCAATACGTCCTGTCACATGAGAGATAGCCCAAGGGAATCATCCTGCTACAGGAACATAAAGAGCCTCAAACATTCCATCAGGTCATGGGAATGAGGTCAATAACTGTTACTGGTATTTGGCATGTCAAATACGACATGGGTATCTTGCCAGGCTCTGCCGTGCAGGTGGGATACTCTAGTAGTCACCTCAAAACTCGAGCAATTATTATTATTTTGCTTTTTGGGTCACACCCGGCGATGCTCAGGGGTTACTCCTGGCTCTGCACTCAGGAATTACTCCTGGCGGTGCTTGGGGAACCATATGGGATGCCGGGAATCAAACCCAGGTCGGCCCAGGTTGGCCGCGTGCAAGACAAATGCCCTACCCCTGGGCTATCGCTCCGGCCCCAAAACTCGAGCAATTATTGATGAACATTATTTGCCTCAGCAAACAAAATAGCCAGCTCCTCAGTGCCATTTCACTGTCTGCTTGACCTCAGGTCACTCGGGCCCACACATAAACATGAATCTCTCTCGTTTCCTCTTGGGACTCTGTCAAATGCTCGCCGATATCCATGGGGGAAATGCCATGTCCAGCTCACTGTCCCATTTTCTTCATTTTCTTTTCCTTCCTTTCCTTCCTTTCCTTTCTTTTCCTTTCTTTCCTTCATTTCCTTCATTTTCTTTTTTCTTCCTTTCACCAATTCCCAGATGAACTGTTTTATAAGATTATAATTTGCTAATGCATGTTTCCTGGTTAGCAAAAACTTAGAATAGTCAACTGTTCTATTAGAATAGTAGAATAAAAAAAAACTTAGAATAGTCAACTGTTCTATTAGAATAGTAGAATAAAAAAAAACTTAGAATAGTCGACTGTTCTATTAGAATAGTAGAATAAAAAAAAACTTAGAATAGTTGACTGTTCTATCAGTGGGCATTTGACAGAGTCCCAAGAGGAAACAAGAGAGATTCATGTTTATGTGTGGACCCGAGCGACTTGGGGTCAAGCAGACAGTGAAATGGCACTGAAGAACTGGCTGTTTTGTTTGCTGAGGTGAATAATGTGAATCAATGTTGCTCTGTGAATGAGAATGACAGCAGCAGAGGCAGGCGCCTACCTTGAGGGAAAGAGTCTTCTCTCTTCCTGCCAAGCACCAGGTGTAAGGAGCTCCCTCAGCTGTACAATGTGTCTTTGAACTTTACTGAAGGAGTTTCCTCAGTACCCTCAGTTAAGCACGTCCTGCTTTATGCTCTGATTTATTCTAGCTCCTGGATTATATTATTCTCCTCAGTAAAAGGAAATACCTCTCTGAGGAGTGATTTCAGCCTACGAGTTTCTCACTCGCAAACCTCCTCCCCACATTCTCTCTCTCACTGGACAACAGTCGATTATTCTAAGTTTTGATTCTTACTGGCTCTCTCACAAAGCTCAGCTGGGTTATTGACCTCACCTTAACTGGCTCCCTGACATGAAGCTCTCCATGAGGTCTCCTGGATTCCTTCCTGGATGACAGAGGATAGCAACAAAGGTTCTGTCTGCACCAGTCAGCAAGAGGGAGGGAAATACCCTTCTTCCAGTCAGAATTAGGAACAAACTTGTCAACAACACAGATCGTTTGCTCTTGTCCATATGGACTCGGGGAAATTGGAGATGAGCTCTTTAATGTTTTCTCTGTCCACCCCTTACACACATCTCCCTCTTGGTACCTCAGCCTCTGAGAACAGGAGTTCCCTGTGGGAAACTCCTGGACAGAAAGGAATTATTCCTAATGAGTGTCTGTTCCCCTCGGGAACTCAGCAATCAGAGAATTCAAGTTTTCTTCCTCTTGCTCCACAAATTGCCTCTTCACCACCTCTATAAATCTCCAGACCCCTTGTTTTCACCTGAGGGGAAGCTTTCTTCATGACTGAGATGAAGAGCTTGTCTGGATTAAGTCTGTTTCTGCTACAAAGCATTGACTCTGTGGTGGCGGCAAGGTCTCCACGGCATCTGTAGAAAACTTCTTTACAGTAGAGGGACTACAGATATATTTTTGTAACCAAACTTGGCAAATCAAACCAAGTCCTGGCTTTTGTGACCTTTTTGACAACAACAGTTGGAGTTTCATTCTATGTTACACAATGCGATGCCTCCCTTCTGTTCTTCAATGTAAAATAACCATAAGGCCACCTTGATTTCCTGGTTCTAATCACACTCACCTTTTTGTTTCTGCCCTTCTGGATGGTTCCTGGATTTTCACCTGGTTTTGTTTTCTCTACCTGAGCATAAGTGCCAACTATTTCTGTACTTGTGTGAGCTCTGGCAGTTTGTTGAAAATGTTTTCCCTGAGATATAGCAAGCGTACAGGTGTACAATGTGATTTTTAAAAATTTTTTAATTATTATTATTTTATTATACCACCTTTAGATATATAATTACAAGATACTCATATTTAAGTTTTGGTTCTACAGTGTTCCAGCACCCATCTCTCCACCCGTGCCCATCTCCCATCACCAATGTCCCCCTCCCTCCCCCCCCTCCCCAGCCCGCCTTCATGGCAGGTTCTGTATCTCCTTTTTCTCTTTCTCTCTAACTCTCCCTCCCACTTCCCTTTCCTACACATCGTGGAATGCTAGCATATTCTAGGACATGATTGGTTCCACTAGTTTGATGGACCACATGGCTGCTTGTGGCAGCACAACTTGGGGAGCCTCATGGTCACCTGAGCTAGGGGAGAGCTGGGTGCCAGCTCTCCCTGTTGTGACTGAGTCTCTGCCTGCTATGGTCGGTCACCCTGGGGCAGTCCTTGGGCGGGGGCCTCTGGGACAAGATAGAGAGGGGAGGGGGTGGCCCCAGATCCATCTGATGAATGCCTGGTGACTTCCGCTTCTGGGAGCTGCCTACCTGGGCTCGAACTTGGCTACTCAGTTAATCTGGTCTTGAGATCGGCGTCTCTCCTGGGCAGGTTCTGATGTGCTGCAGCGTCCGGACAGCGAAAATGGCGGCTATTGTGGTGGGCGAGTCTCATCTGACTGCTTCCGAAGCTTCCCAGAGGTGATGGGTCCACTCCTGTTGCAGGACTCCTCTAAGAGCCTCTGCATCTACCCTGGATTGCCTCCTGCAGGTCACTTCGTAGATAGGGGGGGGGTAGTCTAAATGTGGCAGTTTATTTGACCATGTATTCTGTACTGGCTGGTATAAATATTCTCTCATGCTACCACAATCATCGTGGGACTAGCTAGATCTTACCAGCATATTTGCCTGGCCACGTGGGATCTCTTAAGTAATTAGACCAGAGAGAAATGCTGTTTGCCTCCAAGCAAGCAAGCATGGCTCCCTGATAACTCAAAGGCAACTAAAATACAAAACTACCGTGAAGTAGACAAGACTCTTGTGAAGGCTTGGAGAAATATTTAACTGGCATTAGTATTAGTCTTTGGTACAGAGACATGCTATCTCATAAACCCCCTTCTCTACCCTATAAAGGCATTTCCAGGCAGATCCTGGCTCAAAACATTAGCATATAATAGAGCCTAGGTGAGGTGCTGGGAGAAATTACCTAAGGGCATTTAACCCTTCCTGCTTCCCATAATAGTGGGAGGTCTGAGTTGCAGGAGTATAAAACCAGCCTGCTTCCTTCTCTCTCTCTCTCTCTCTCTCTCTCTCTCTCTCTCTCTCTCTCTCTCTCTCTCTCTCTCTCTCTCTCTCTGGGCTCTCTCTTTGTGAGCTTGCACCCTTCTTGGGAGTCCTGTCTTTTTCTCCTTTTTACAGGGCCTTAACACGTGGTGGCCGCCATCTTGGCCTACATGTATCTGGGGTTCTAGCTGGGAATCCTAAGCACCGGGTTTCTCCTATTGCTGACTTGTATGCCTGAACCTGTGATAAGTAAAGCCTTTTAAAACTGCATCGGATTCCTGAGTCTTCATCCATTCCCTGCGGGCTCGGAGGTAGAAGGGAACTCGCTTCCCGGCACTGACGGGGACCCTGGTGGCGTTCCCCGACACACTCCCAAAGCCCATCTGTCCCCCCTGGTAGCCTCATGGTCAGCTGAGCTGGGGGAGAGCTGGCTGCCAGCTCTCCCCGTTGTGATACAATATTTTCCCCTAGCAGCACATGTCACCATTTTCAGATGAAGCGACAGCACACTGTAGGCAACCAGCATCCTTGACTGTTACTCTGAATCTCTCCTCTTGCCTTTCCTCCCTTCTCCTCTCTATCTCTCTCCTCCCCTACCTTTCTCTCTGCTTCCTTTCAGCATATGGAAATAAGACAGTAACTAGGAAAGCTGATATCAAACCAAACTGTAAATGCAAAGTGATTCTTGCATTCTCCTCACTCATCTACTTAGACTACTGGTAGTGAATATTTGCAGGTGAAGAAGCAGATCTGTCAATATGTTTCTATCACTGAGAGAACCATGCCTTGGGAAGGTTTACTGGGCCCTGCCGGGCCTCCATTATTTGCAGGCATCAGTGAATCCATAGGGTCTCTCTAAAGTCTCTTATAAAAGTTTCCTCTTAGGGGCCAGAGAGGCAGTCCAGTGGGTAGTTAGGGAATTTGCCTTTCACGAGGTCAACCTGGTATTGATCGCCACACCCCATGGCATTTCCCAAGCACTGCCAGAGTGATTCCTGAGTGCAGAGCCAGGAGCAAACACTGAGTATCAGTGGGTGTGGCCCCAAACCTGAAATAATTAACTAAAAATACAAAGGGTGATTTTTGATATTGTGTGTTACTATGGTACCTTCTGTCTGTGAGTGCAGAGCCAGGAGTAACTCACAAGCATTGATGGGTGTGACCCAAAAAGCAGAAAATAAATGAATATGTACTCAATAAACTCCCGGAAATCATATGTCTTATTGGGTCACACCCTTGGTGCAATCCTTGCATCCTGTCTGATTTGAAAGTTTTGTCCCAGCTACCTTTTCTCTATGTGCAATTTGTGGGGGGAAGAATTGCTTCGTGCACTTTGGGAATAGAAATAGAATGGCTGCTGTGTTTCAGTGACCACCTTAAATTCATTAAACAGGCAATGAATAGAATGTGCCGAAGAACAAATGTTCCCACCATTGAAGGAGGGAAAGAAAACATCAGCTAATAATCTCCTGGTGAGCTGATGCAGCTGGTCACTGGCGGGATGAAGAAAGGGAAGCAGAGAGAAAATGATGCATCTGTCCATGGCTATTAGGGAATTCCTGCCAATAAGGTGTCATTGGTGGTGGGGGAGATAGATAGATAGATAGACAGACAGATAGATAGATAGATAGATAGATATAGATAGAGAGAGAGATGGGGGGATCCGTGCTTGTGTGTGGAGCAGGCAGTGAAAAGGTTAAGGAAAGGATGTGTTTCTTTTGTTCAAATCAAAAAGTGAAGACATATTTGTGATGTGGATGAACAAGATGGAGGAGATGATGGGGACCTGAGTGGAGAATGTCCCATTCTTTTTTTTTTTTTGCTTTTTGGGTCACACCTGGCAACACTCAGGGGTTACTCCTGGCTGTGCTCAGGGGACCATATGGGATGCCGGGGATCGAACCCGGGCCGGCACAGGCCTGCTGTGAGCAAGGCAAATGCCCTACCCGTTGGACTATCGCTCTGGCCCCAAGAATGCCCTATTTTTTTTTTTTTTTTTTTTTGCTTTTTGGGTCACACCCGGCGATGCTCAGGGGTTACTCCTGGCTCTGCACTCAGGAATTACTCCTGGCGGTGCTCGGGGGACCATATGGGATGCCGGGGAATCGAACCTGGGCCGGCACAGGCTGGCCGTGTGCAAGGGAAACGCCCTACCCGCTGGGCTATCGCTCTGGCCCCAAGAATGTCCTATTCTTATCCCAGGTTGCATCAATGGGTCATGCCTCTCCCACCTGAGGCAGGAGTGACCAAGGAGTGTCTACCACATCCTCCTCGATTCAGTTCGGAACCCTAGATGGTGGGATTGGTTTTCATTCTAATTTTTTCTTTTTCTTTCTTTTTGCTTTTTTGGTGTCACATCAGTGATGCTCAGGGTTACTCATGGCTCTGCACTCAGGAATCACTCCTTGGGGTGCTTGGGGACCATATGAGGTTCCAGGTATCAAATCTGGGTCAGCTTGTATAAGGCAAACACCCTATGGTGCACTATTGCCTCTTCTTTTTTATTTCTTTTTTTCGGTCTCTTTGGGCCACTCCCAGTGAAGCTCAGGAATTACTCCTGACGGTGCTCGGGGGACCATATGGGATGCTGGGGATCGAACCCGGGTTGGCTGCTTGCAAGGCAAATGCCCTACCTGCTGTGCTATGACTCCAGGCCCTACATTTGTTTCTTTTAGGGCCACACCTGGCTGTGCTCAGATGTGAGCACATACTCTGCCCTTTTCTTCTTCTTTTTTTTCATTTGATTTTGAGCATACTCCAGAGACACTCAGGGGTTTCTCCTGACTCTGCGCTCAGGGATCACTCCTGATGGGGATCACTCCTGATTCTTACAGGTCAGTTTGTTTTGGGGGTACACTCAGAGATGCTCAGGGGGTTACTCCTGACTCTGTGCTCACGTACCACTCCTGGTGGTGCTTTGGGAACCCTATGGGATGCTGGGGGTTGAACTCTGGTCAGTTGTTAGTCAGGCAAATGTCCTCACCTCTCTCCTACTGTATATTTTGTCCTCTTGATCAAAATATATTTGAGTGAAAATATACTAAAATTTTGTTTGTTTTTGGGCTACACTGGGCTAGGAATGACCCTGGGGTTCCAGCATGCAAAGCATGTTGTCTTGGGCTAGCTCTCTGGCTCGAACCTTTGTTTGATTTTTTGGACCCGGAACATTTTTGCATTATAATCTGTTCTCAAAATAGGAGAACCTCCATAAGAAAGCAATATATCTTCTGTCCATGGGACCTATCACTATCACTATCTTCCCGTTCATCATCTATTTGCTTGAGCGGGCACCAGTAATATCTCCATATGTCCTGTCTCATGCTAGTAGAGCCAAAGGGCATCTGCTTGCTGCAGGAACATAAAGAGCCTCAAACCATTATATTAGGTCATGGGAATGACAATATAATTGTTACTGGTATTTGGCATATAAAATATGACCACGGGCAGCTTGCCAGGCTTGCCGTGTGGGTGGCATACTCTTGTAGTCACCTCTAAATACAGCATTTATTGATGAACTGTCTGGCCGCAAGCGGCCGCTGACGCCGGGCTGTGATAGGCTCGTCTGCTGCTGGGTGGAGTTCTGACGAGAGGGAAGTCTGGATGTGGAAGATGGCGGCCCTCATAGAGTGGGGGGGGTTGTCTGGCTTGTTGTGAGGCCTTGCTGGGGTGGTGGGCCAGGGCTAGAACCCACCATCCCTCCCGGGTGCCTCGTGAGCGGCTGGGCACAGGGAGAGCAAGTAGCAGCTCTGCCCCATGTCTGTAAGTCTCTGGATCAGCATACCTGGGCCGGATTGAAAAAAAAACCTAGTTCTTCCAAATTTACATATGTATATCTTTTTTTTATGTTGGGGGCATCCTTGGTAGTGCTCAAGCGTTTACTCCTGGCTCTGCACTCAGGGGTCACTCCTGGTGGACTTGGGCACCCTATAGGGATCAAACCCAGTTTTGCAAGACCAGCACCCGCCCTGCTGTACTATCGCTCCAGCTCCTCTTCCAAATGTAGATATTATCCATATGTTAGTACTGATCATTAGTGTGGTTTTTCATGAGCATTAACAAGGGAATGCACAGTGGTTGATCAATGACAGATCAGGAGCTAAACTAACATCTCAGTTCAGTCAATGAGCTCTGCAGCCTGCATTCAAGCCCTGTACTGGTTCTTGTCTTAGAAGGAAGGAGGAAGTAGGAGAAGAAAGTAGAGGAAGACAATTTTATTCTTCTTTTGCTGCGCCCAGAGGTTCTCAGCAGAGTTAACTCCTGGCTCTGTGCTCAGGGTCACTCCTTGTGAGGAGCAGGGGCTGGAGATGCAGTGGAGGATGCACCTGGGTGGTCACATGCAAGACAAGCGCCTCAGCTCTCCAAGTCCATCTTTCTCTTCATTTTCCTTTGTTTGGGGCCACACTGGATGGTGCTCAGGGCTTAGTCCTAGCTCTGCACTCAGGGATCATATCTGGTGGGCTCAGGGGACTATACACAGTGCCTGGGATTGAACCTGGGTCGACTGTGTGCAAGGCAAGTTTTCTGTCTGTCTGTCTGTCTGTCTGTCTGTCTGTCTGTCTATTTTTTTTTTGGGTCACACCCAGAAATGCTCAGGGGTTACTCTTGGCTCTGCACTCAGGATTTACTCCTGGTGGTGCTCAGGGGACCATATGGGATGCCAGGGAATCGAACCCAGATTGGCCGTGTGCAAGGCAAACGCCTTACCTGCTGTGCTATCACTCTGGCTCCACTCAGGTCCCCTTTATTTTTTTATTTTAATTTTTTATTATACCACCGTGAAACATACAATTACAAAGGTGTTTATAATTGGTTCTTGGTAATACAGTATACCAGCACCCATCCCTCCACCAGTGCCCCATTTCCACCACCAATGTACCCCACCCCCTCCCGCCCACCCCCCATGCTGCCTTAATAGCAGGTACCCCCAGTTTCCTCTCTTTCTCTCTCTCTCTCTCTCTCTGCATCTCTCTCCCTCTTATTTTACACATTGTGGCTAGCCCTGCAGGTATTTAGAGTTTATCACTTAAGTCTCTTTGTGTATATTCAATGGTGAGTTTTAATCTGCCATTACCATTTTCCACATTTAGTAAAGCACTGGTATCTATTTATGTCGTATTAATGAATGCAGTCATTCTATATCTGTCCTTTTCCTTCTTTTGTATTTATTTATTTTTCCCCCACAAATATTATTACACCATTTTAGACATACAATTGAAAAATGCTCATGTAGAGTTTTGGTTCTACAGTGTTCCAACACCCATCCCTCCACCGAACCCATCTCCCATCACCAATGTCCCCACCTCCCTCCCCCTCCCACACCTCAACTACTTGGCGGGTTCTGTATGTCTTTTCTCTCCTCTTTATCTCTCCCTCCTGCCAAACTTTCCTGCTCTTCGTGGAATGCAGTACATTAAAAGACATTACTGTTTCCACTATTTTAATGGACCGCTCGGCTGCAAGCGGTCCTCCTGGGGGTCCCCTATTCAGCTGGGCC
>JAJIBD010011192.1:0-51214 GCA_021461705.1 Cryptotis parvus
ACAAAACAAAACAAAACAAAACAAACAAAACAAACAAAACAAAGAATAGAGCTCCCATAACCCAGCAATTCCACTTCTTGGTATCTATCTCAAGAAGACAAAAACATTTATTTGAAATAATATGTCCACACGTATATTTTTGAAGCATTCTGTACAATAGCCAGGATATGAAAACAACCCAAATGTCCAAAGACAGATGAATGGATAAAGAAGTTGTGGCATATATACACAATGGGACACTGTGCAGTTGTAAGGAAAGATGAAATCACTGCAATTTGGGGGGGACTGAACAGTATCATGTTAGTGAAATAGTCAGAAGGTGGAGGGCAGACAGACACTCTATGATCTCACTTACCTGAGATATATGGAGAAAAGAACAAGGGAAAAGACAGTCATCACCATCGATGGCCTTGGATCACAAAGTCAAGATTACCCAGCAGAGTGTAGGAGTGTGAGGGAAGTGAAGATGGGACAAGAGATGGCGCAGGGACTATGATGGGGGTTCTTAGTCACTTTGGTGGTGGTGGCGCGGCATGGTAACTGTGTGCTAAGGCCGTAAACATTAACACAATTGCAAATGTGTTATTTTAGCTACCTGAATAATATAGCTAAGAGCCATGAAACTTGCCTGAAAGGTCTGGAGGAAGAGCTCTCCAGCCAGAGAGAAAAACAAGTGCAGGATTAGAAAATGTCCCTAAGTGGGCTGGCCAGATAGTATAGTGGGTAGGGCCATTTGCTTTGCATGCAGCTGACCTGGCTGGACCCCCAGCATCCCATATGGTCCCCTGCCGGGGGAGCACTGCCAGGAGTCATTCCTTAGTACTGAGCCAGAAGTAACCCTTGAACATCACCAGATGTGGTCCAAACTCCGCCCCCTCTCCCAAATAAAACCTTTGAATCTAGAGAGTGGGGTTGGTTTACAACATGGTGAATGCATAACATACCCTTGAATTTCAACTTGAAAATGGCTGTGGGGGCCGGAGTGATGGCCCAGCGGGTAGGGGCTTTTGCCTTGCACCGCGGCTGGCCTGTGCCGGCCCAGGCGATCCCGGCATCCCATATGGTCCCCGAGCACTGCCAGGAGTAATTCCTGAGTGCAGAGCCAGGAGAAACCCCTGAGCATTGCTGGGTGTGACCCAAAAAAAAAAAAAAAAAAAAAGAAAAGAAAAAAAGAAAATGGCTGTGGGGTTGGAAAGCTTATACAGAGGTTAAGGAGCTTGGTTCTGTTTTGATCCTTGGCACCATATATGGTCTCCTGAGCACCTCTGGATTGATCCCCAATTCTAGATCTAATCCCTGAGCATAGCTGGCTGGACCCCAAAGTCTCTACCCCCAATTAAATAAAATTGTTAAAATATCTGCAGTGACATATTAAGTTCACTAAGCAAAGCCCTAAATTCTATCTTAAATCTCACCCTCAGTCTCTGACATTGATTTATGGTGGTTTACATGAGAAACTCTCCAGTGTTATGGTTGCAATGTTACTTCAACACAATTTTTCTAAAAAGAAAAATATGGTTAAAATGGTACATTTATATGATATTTTATATCCAAATAAAAATAAATCAGCCAAGGACTTGTTTAAAAGGCTCTGGGGACACTGGTGGAGGGAGGCTGACGCTGGTGATGGGGTTGGTGCTGGAACACTCTATGCCTGAAACCCAGCTAGGAATGGTGTTGTAAATCACTGGTGCCTTAAGAAAAAAATAATTTCTTTTGGCCATACCTGCTGGTACTCAGGGGTTACTCCTGGCTTCGTACTCAGGAATCATTCCTGATAATCTCAGGGCACCAGGATATAGGATGCCAGGGACTGAACCTGGGTCAGCTGCATGCAAGGCAAGGCCTGACCTGCTGTACTACGTCTCCAACTCCCCTATTTAACAAGAATTATTTTATTTTATTTTAACTTTTTATTATACCACCGTGAGACATACGATTACAAGATGTTCACAATTGGGTCTCTGTCATACAGTGCTCCAGCACCCAGTCCTCCACCAGTGCTCCATTCCCACCACCAATGTCCCAACGCTCCCTCCCCACTCCAACCCCCAGCCTGCACCTATAGCAGGCACCTTATCTTTTCCTCCTTTAAAAGGAAGTTTTCTGGGTCTCTAAAGATGGCAGTTCTCTCAGCTGGGGGTGGTGTTACGGGAGCAAGCTGGGAGATTCCATAGCTGCAGTAAGTTTGGGAGGATGAAGGATTCTGTGCCAACTGCAGCACAGTAAACCCTTGTCTCGGAGAGGGTGCCTCTGTAATGTCTATTACAGCTGAGCAGTTCTCTTTTTAATAGAGGGCAGCTTTTATTTGAAGTGGCACAGAGCCCAGCTCAGAGTGAACTTAGCTGCTTCAGCAGGTAAGGACGGCCAGTGAGTGGTAAGTCCATCGTTTAAGCTCTTTATGGGGGGCCAGGTACAGCTGCGAGACACATTTGTCTCTCTCCCTCCTCAGCATAGTCCTGAGTTCACAGTCATCAGGCACACAGCAATGAACAACCTTGGCCTCGAGTTGGCAGGTCTAAGCTATGAATCTGAGAAGAAACCTGAGTCACCAGTAACTTTGCCCTATCACTTGATCACCTGATCACTTGACATCCTGTTATTCATCAATTTTTTTTTCGAGCGGGCGTCAGTAGTATTTCCATTTGACTCTATCACGTGCCAGTGTAACCCAACATCATCTGCTTGCTTCAGGAATACAAAGAACCTCAAACCTTTTGTTCAGGGTTTTGACGAAGAAGTCTGACCATCTTTTTTTTTTTTTTTTTTCGTTGTTTCCTTTTCTTATTTTTAAGTATTTTATTACACCACCGTGAAATATACAAATAAAAAGATATACAATTAAAAGTTCATATTTGGGTTTTGGTCAACAGTGTTCCAGCACCCCGCCCCCTCCACCAGTGCCCATCTCCCCACCACCAACGCCCGCGGTTCCCCCCCCCCTTCCCCAGCCCCACCTCCATGGCAGGTTCTTTATTTCTTTCCCTTTCTCTCTCTTTCTCTTTTCCTTCCCTTCCAGACTATGGATTACAGAACATACATTAAAAGGTTGTCATGGTATCCTTTGCCTCTATTTAATGCTCAGTTCAGGTTGGCATTAGTACCCTCGACAAGAAGTCTGACCATCTTGTAGGTGGGTGGCCACGTGATCTTTTGACGACCTGTGGGATCCAGTCCGTAACGGCTCTAGTCCAGTGGTCATCTTCAAATCACATTCTATGTCCAGCCCATCTGATTTTCTTTTTTTTTTTTTGGGGGTCTTTTTTTTTAAATTAAATTTTATTTTATTATTCCCCCCCCCGAATATTATTACACCATTTTAGACATACAATTGAAAGATGCTCATGTAGAGTTTTGGTTCTACAGTGTTCCAACACCCATCCCTCCACCCAAACCCAGCTCCCATCACCAATGTCCCCACCACCCTCCCCCTCCCACACCTCAACTACTTGGCGGGTTCTGTATGTCATTTCTCTCCTCTTTATCTCTCCCTCCCACCAAACTTTCCTGCTCTTCGTGGAATGCAGTGCATTAAAAGACATTACTGTTTCCACTATTTTAATGGACCGTGCGGCTGCAAGCGGCCATGCGACCTGGGCTCGAACTGGTTTTGCTCTGTTAATCTGGTCGTGAGGCAGTTTCCCAGCGTCCGGACAGATAAAATGGTGGCTAGTGTGATGGGCGAGTCTCATCCGGCTGCTTCCGGGACCCCCCAGAGGTGACGGGTCCACTCCCAAAACCCATCTGCCCTCCTGGGGGCCCCATAGTCAGCTGGGCCGGGCGAGCTGAGTTCCAGCCTCTCCAGCCGCTTGTGAGGCTCTTCATGCTATGGCTGGCGGCCCCAGGGCAGCTCCTGGGCGGGGCCACCAGGCTCGACAAAATGGAGGGGGAAGCCCATCTGATTTTCAATGCCTTGGCAAACGAGACAGCGTCCCTGACTCTGGAACATCGGCCCGGAACTCCGGATTCCTTCTCTCACTTGAGTGAGGCATGATATTCAAGCATGGCTCTTTCGATTCCTCTTTGGGAGACCCAAATAGTGTTCTCATCCTGCTTTCGTGAGGGCCCAGGTCTCTGAGGTATATGTTAATGCAGGGAGAATGGTGGAATAGAAGAGATGTGTCGGAACTGGAGGTTCTTTGTCCTTTTAGCTATTTCTTCGATGCTCTTGAAGGCATTCCATGCCACTCTCTTCCTCCAGCACAGCTCAGGTTTTTTAGGTAGTTCATAATGTTGACTTCTCGACCTAGGTACACATGACTGCTGCATTCAGAGATGTTTGTTCCATTGAGAGTGAATGGGGCCTCTGGAACTAGTTCACTTCCCCCCGCCCCAATTTTATTGCACCATTTTAGACATACAATTGAAAGATGCTCATGTAGAGTTTTGGTTCTACAGTGTTCCAACACCCATCTCTCCACCCAAACCCATCTCCCATCACCAATGTCCCCACCTCCCTCCCCCTCCCACACCTCAACTACTTGGCGCGGGTTCTGTATGTCATTTCTCTCCTCTTTATCTCTCCCTCCGGCCAAACTCTCTCCTGCACATCGTGGAATGCAGTGCTTTAAAGGACATTACTGTTTCCACTATTTTAATGGACCGACGTGGCCGCTATGCGCCACGCGCACCTGGGCTCGAACTGGTTTTGCTCTGCTAATCTGGTCGTGAGGTAGTATCCCAGCATCTGGACAGTGAAGGTGGTGTCTAGTGTGGTGGGAGAGTCTCATCTGGCTGCTTCCAGGACCCCCCAGAGGTGATGGACCCACTCCCAAAACCCATCTGTCCTCCTGGGGGCCCCATGGTCAGCTGGGCCCGGGCGAGCCGAGTTCCAGCTTCCCCAGCCACTTGTCACTAGTTCACTTTTTATGAACATAGTTTTGTTGAGATTCAGCTGTAGACCTATCTTTCCATATTTTTGGCCGAAGTAAGCCAGCATTTGTGCCGCTTGGCTAATGTTTGGTGTTATTAGAATGATGTCACCAGCAAAGTGGAGGTGGTGTAGTTGCCGACCTTCTATCTTCACTCCCATTCCTTCCCATTCTAATTGTTGCATGGTGTTCTCCAGGGTGGCACTGAAGAGTTTTGGTGAGATCACCCTGCCGAACCGCTCTTTTGACATCAATGATCACTTCCTTGTAGAATGGTGAGATCCTGGTGGTGAATCGGTAATACAGCTCACGAAGGATCTTAATGTATTGGGTTTGAACACCCTGTTTGGCTAGGGCTTTGATGACCGCTTCGGTCTCAACAGAATCAAAGACTTTCTTTAAATCAATGAACGTGAGTCAGAGCGGCATCTTGAACTCCCTACAAACCTCAATGAGCTTGGTTACTGTGTGGATGTGGTCGATTGTGCTGAATCCTTTTGGAAGCCAACTTGCTCGCATGGTTGTCCTTGTTGAGATTTTATCAGCCACTCCTTGTTTGTCCTTCTTAGAGCTGCCTTATTAAGGGCTCTTTCAGGGTCAGTGAAATAAACATTGTTATTACTGGTTTTGGCATATCAAATACACATCGGACAGCTTGCCAGGCTCTGCCGTTGCGGGTGGTATACTCTCAGTAGCTTGCCAGGCTCTCTGAGAGGGGTGGGTAGAATAGTCTTGGTAATTTGGAGATAAATAGCGCGGACTCTTTGCATGTGTGTGCAACAGGGAGAGCTGGTAGCTGCTCTGCCTCGAGTATCTGCATCTGTGGCTCAAGCATTCCTGGGCTTGAAATACTTTCCTCTGAAGGGTGGGTCTCTGAAGGATGGGTCTCTGTAGGCTGGGCCTCTGACAAGCTGGGCTAGAGACTGGCTTAGTCTCTTGGGTGGAGTTCTAACGAGCTGTGGAGTGTAGATGATGGAAATCGATGCCAGCATAGTGTGGGGGGTTCCTCTGGTTTCTTCTGAGGCTCTATTGGGATGGTGGACTCGAGCCGGAAGTCGCTCTCTCCTTCCCTGACCCCTTGTGGTCAGTGGAGTGCAGAGAGTGCAACAGGGAGAGCTGGTAGCTGCTCTGCCTGGTGTATCTGCCCTATAGCTACTAACCTTTTATGCCCTAGAACAAGCCCCTTCAACCCATCACAAGAGCACCATCTGACACTGTTAATTTTCACTTGTCTTCACATTGTTCATCCATTTGCTCGAGCGGGCACCAGCAACATCTCCATTTGTCCCTGTTCTATGCTAGTATAGCTCAAGGGTCTCTTCTTGCTCCAGGAACACAAAGAGCCTCAAACCATTTGTTCAGGTCATGGGAATGAGGTCTATTATTGCTACTGTTTTTGGCATATCAAATACGACACAGGGAGCTTGCCAGGCTCTGCTGTGTGGGTGCTCTCAGTTTTTGCTGATATACTCTGGCCTGCCATCCCAATAGAGCCAGAGAAACTCCTGCACCATGATGGCAGCCATTTTCAATGTCTGGATTCCACAGCTTATCAGAACTCCACGGAAGAGAGAAACCGATCTCAAGTCCAGCTCATCAGAACTCCACACTAGAGAGAAGCCTATTTCAAACCCAGGTATGCTGGTCTTGGTGACTAAAGTCACTGGGGCTTCTGTGGAGATGGAGTTGGGTCCCCTTTCCCCACCTCTGTCTTGCCTGGGCGGCCTGGTGGACCCCACGAACTGCTGGCCACGAACCAGAGACACAGATACATGGGGCAGAGCTGCTACCAGCTCTCCCGTTAGTGCAGGATGTTAATTTTATGAACTGATTTTTTTTTTTGGGTCACACCCGGCGATGCTCAGGGGTTACTCCTGGCTCTGCACTCAGGAATTACTCCTGGCGGTGCTTGGGGGACCATATGGGATGCCGGGGATCGAACCGGGCCGGCACAGGCCGGCCAGCGTACAGGCAAATGCCCTACCCGCTGGGCTATCGCTTCAGCCCCAGAACTGATGTTAATTTTAGGGGAATCACTTCCAGAGTCGGTTCCTGAACTGACATTCTCCAAGCAGAATGTTAAAGCTGCCTAGAAATCCACAAGTGGTTAATCCAGTGAGTTAAAGAAATAAATTCTCAATCTGCTTCTGGTAATTCTTAAGCAACCCGTGAGAGCAGGTTAGAAGAAGCATTTCTATTTTCAACAAATTGCTTTTGTGAAGCCTCCTATTTTTTAATACAATTCTAGAATTGAAATGGATTAAATAACAGCGCTCCAATATTAAAATTAATAAGTATAAAATCATTTTTATGTGAAAATTGTTCTGTCTTATCACAGGGTTAAGTCTTTGTTTAAGATTTACAAAGCTGGGGGGGCTGGAGTGACAGCACAATAGGTAGGGCGTTTGTCTTGCACAGGACTGACGCTGGTTGGATTCCCCAGCATTCCATATGATCCCCAAGCATAGCCAGGATTAATTCCTAAATGCAGAGCATCACTGGGTGTGACCGAAAAGAAAAAAAAAAACAACTTAGAGAGCTGTTTGTTGCTAGCTGAACCTTCTGTGTTATTGAATTGTTGGGTTTAGTTGGTTTCAATGGTACTTTCCCATCTAATCTAATGTACTGCAACTGGGATGTCAGTAGAGAGGATATAGGTGATGTCACATGATCCAGAGATTTCAGGATCTATAATCTGGGCCAATAAATTGACATGGTGGCAGATATGGGAGGTGGGAGTGACTCAAGTCTAGGAGTTGGGGGACACTGCTGCCCACCTCAATTCCGAGAAAACACCAGAATTCTCAGCCTGGGCACTGGGGTACCTGAAGTTATTTGCAATTTGGCATATATGCAGAGACTATTAGTAAGGTGGTGGAGTTGAGCAGTTGGCTTGGCTGCAGTGGGGGTGGGTGGGTATGATGGCAGCTGCTAAGGCTTCAGCAGGCCAAGGACTTGGCCCTCCCATCTACCAAGGGTGCCCCAGAGTTTTCAGCCGTGTGGACTAGTGTGTCCATGAATTTTACCTGATTGACTTGCACCTCCTTGGAGATACATGAACGGGTAGGGCAGGACTGGTGGGTGAGTCAGCTTTGTAGAGGCTGTGGAAGGTGAGCCCTGTCTCCTAACTTTGGTTGGTTTTAAGCCTCATACCTCCAACATTATTAGTCCTAAGCAGCTGACTCCAGAGCTCTGGGTGTTAAGATGTTGAGATTTCTGAGGGCAGAAACCTTTCAGCGCAGATGGAAACGCTTGATTCCTCCAGTCACATTCTTCACTCTCATTCCAGAGAGTCTGGACGGGACTGAACATATAGTGACTTTTTTTTAAGTTCAAAAGTGGCCATTTAAAAACTCACTAGCAACTCCTGTTGATTTTTTTTGTGCAGAGTTGTGTATTGTATTTTTTATCTTTTTTTTTTTTGGTTTTGGGGTCACACCTGGCAATGCTTAGGGGTTACTCCTGACTTTGCACTCAGGAATTACTCCTGGTGGTGCTCGGGAAACCCTATGGGATGCCAGGGATTGAACCAGGTTGGCGCGTGCAAGGGCAAACTCCCTCCCTGCTGGACTATCGCTCTGGTCCATGTATTCTTATAAAATAACCTGGGTCTCAGTCATACAGTGCTCCAACACCCATCCCTCCACCAGTGTATATTTCCCACCATCAATGTCTCCAGTTTCCCTCCTCTCACCCATAACCTGCCTCTATGACAGACACTTTTCTTCTTTCTCTCTATCTCTGTCTCTGTCTCTCTCTCTCTGCACATCGTGGTTTGCAATACTAACATGTATATGCCTTTAACATACTTTTGATGCAGGCACGGCAAAATCAGAGGAGGCAGGTCTCTGTTCAATCGCGATTCCCCAGGTTCTACAATATTTTCAAGAATGAAAATATTGAATAATAAAGATGCTCAGACTCAGAATTAGAAAGTAGAAAAGTTTATTGGAAAGTAGAGGAGAAAGGAAAGGAACTCCCCCTCCAGGGGAGGAACTTAGTATAGGACTAAGTTAAAGTAAGTGATTGTATAGTCTCTTTTAAAGGCCTCCTGCATTGTTATCAACCAAGTATTACAGAGAATGCCAGAAATCTTCAGGGTGGTCTGGCTGGTTTGGGTCTTTCTGGCAATCTGCCTCAGGTATTGTTTGTTATCTTAGTCTTGTGACTCCTGGTTCCAAAGATAATTGTATGGTTCTGGGAAAGTTGGGAATGTTAGAGATAGGCCTTAGGATGAGGTGGGGTAGGTCAATGGGAGAACTGGAGCTGCTGACAAGGAGAAACTGTGGGCTTCTCTCAGGTTGGCAAGGGGAAACTGAGGCTTCTCTCAGGTCGGCAAGGGGAAACTGAGGCTTCCTCCTTCACCTTGCAATGCTCAGTTTTAGTTTAGTGTTACTATTTCCAACTATTGTTGGCAAACTAGTTCTTCTCTATCTTACCTACCCTCTGCCTCCCAGGTACCTGTGGTAGATTCCAACCATTGACAAGTCCTTCTGGCCCCTGTTTTCCCCTCACTGAATTTTATTTTCAAACAGTGACTTAATACGTAAGGGTTGGCCACCCGTGGGTGACTGATGGGAGCCTGGCGCCGCACCTACCAAGGAAAACTCTGAGACCAAGTCCTGCAAAGCAAGGGTTTTATTAATCGGCCCAGCCCCACGGTAGTGGTAAAGCCCCGGCCCTTCCGGACTCTTTTAATCCCGCTACGAAAAGCCCCGCATAATATCATGGTTTAAAATATTACTCAGGTTTTGGCAGCCAATCACTCGACCAGGTACCATCACCCACCACAGGTATCGTACCAAATACAGGGGACATACCGCCCTCGGATTTCCTTGCCCCTCCTGATTTTGGCCCTCCGCTGTGCTCTTGTCGACTTCTTTTCCGGTTGGCCTTATTTTATCAGTTACCTCTGGCTTTTACCAGCTATCTCTGTTCCTTTTTTGGGAGGGCCATTCTTTCAATACTAAGATGGAAGACTTGGAACCAGCAAGACAGCAAAGACCTGAGATTCACAAAGAATCTGGGTGCCAACAGCTTCTGCCCTACCAAGTCACTCAAACTTCCTTCCAGCTTGGAGCCTCTCTCTTTGAATGTGAAGTTTCCTCCTAAACTTTCAGGATGATGCTGGGAAAATTAAAGTGAGCAGATGATTTCGGGTAGGAATTGGAGGGATAAAATTCCCAGAGCCCATTTGAGATTTTTTATTTTTTCCCCACCAAGTTGAAAAAAAAATCCCACTTTCCCAGGTCTGGTTATAAAGGAAAAGACAAAGAAGGTTATTTGTAAGAAACAGTGACTGATTTGCATTTGAATATGGGTGCCAATCAGTGCTCATTAATGAGAGAACATCTCCTGTCTTAGCAAGAAGGTAGTCTGGCTGCTCATTAATTCAGATTCAAATGAGTTTTTTTTTTGTCTGTGTTTTGATTTTTGAGCCTCACCCAGTGGTGCTCAGGTCTTACTTCTGGCTCTGTGCTCAGGGATTATTTCTGGTGCTGCCCAGGAAATCATATGTAGTGGTGGGGATCCAACAGGGGTCTGCTGCATGCAAGCAAGTGCCTAACCTCTGTACTATCTCTCTGGCCCTGTCACTGTTTTTGAGGCTGAAGCAGTAGTTAGGAGTTGGGGTTGATCTATTAGGGGGAGTTCCTATAAGTGCCTGGTCTTTGGCATAATAGAGAGGTGAAAATAGAGATCTCTGGGATAAAGGGAGGGGGAGAGAGGGGGGGGGCCCCTGAGCGATAGCCCAGCGGGTAGGGCATTTGCCTTGCAGCGGCCGGCCTGCGCCGGCACGGGTTCGATCCCCCGCATCCCATATGGTCCCCTGAGCACCACTAGGAGTAATTCCTGGAGTGCAGAGCCAGGAGTAACCCCTGAGCATTGCCGGGTGTGGCCCAAAAAAGCAAAATAAATAAATAAATAAAATAGAGAGAGAGAGAGAGAGAGAGAGAGAAGGAAAGTGCCTGTCATGGAGGTGGGGGGGGGGGGAGGAAAACTGGGCACTTTGGTGGTGTTCAATGGACACTGCTGAAGGGAGTGGTGGTGGAACATTATATGACTGAAACCCAATCATGAATAACTTTGTAACTATGTATATCACTATGATTCAATTAAAAAGTGATAGTACAACGGGTAAGATGTTTGCCTTGCTTGTGGCCGACCAGGGTTCTACCCCCGGCATCCCATATGGTCCCCTGAGCACCACCAGGTATAATTCCTGAGGGCAGAGCCAGGAGTAATCTCTGAGCATCACTGGGTGTGACTCAAAAAAGAAAAAAAAATAAAGAATTTACACAGGTACCATAAAAAATCTGGAATTAGAGTATTGGGTCCTGATTCTAATACACACCCCATTCAAGCAAGTAAATCTTCTGTGTTCAATAAACTGGATTCAGATATTCCTGCTTCAGAAGACTTAAGGCACACTAGTGAGATGAAGACTTGATCAGTACCAGAGACTACATCCATATTAGCTAAGAGCTGCATTTTATTTTTCCCTTATTTAATTCTCGCTTTGTTTAAAAAAGGACAACTTTGTTCATGTATCATCTATCTACAGTACATCAAGATCCTTCGTGAGCTCTATTACGGATTCACCACCAGGATCTCACCATTCTACAAGGAAGTGACCATTGACGTCAAAAGAGGGGTTCGGCAGGGTGATACCATTTCACCAAAACTCTTCAGCGCCATCCTCGAGAACATCATGCAATAATTAAAATGGGAAGGAATGGGAGTGAAGGTAGACCTTTGGCAACTACACCACCTCCGCTTTGCTGATGACATCATTCTAATAACACCAAACATTGGCCAAGTGGCACAAATACTGGCTGACTTTGAGAATGTGGAAAGATAGGTCTACAGCTGAACCTCAACAAAACTATGTTCATGAGAAATGAACTAGTTCCAGAGGCCCCATTCACTCTCAATGGAACAAACATCTCTGACAGCAGTTATGTGCACCTAGGTTGAGAAGTCAACATGATGAATGACCTAAAACCTGAGCTGCGCAGGAGGAAGAGAGCTGCATAGATTGCCTTCAAAAGCATCGAAGAAATAGCAAAAAAGAACAAAGAACCTCCGGCTCCGGGCACATCTCTTTGACTCCACTGTTCTCCCTGCATTAACATACGCCTTTTGTAGGGCCCCTGCTTTTGGGCCCTACAAAAGCAGGATGAGAATGCTATTCGGGTCTCCCAAAGGGGAATCGAAAGAGCTATGCTTGGGATATCATGCCTCACTCAAGTGAGAGAAGGAATCCGGAGTTCCGACTTCTGTCGCTGTTCCAGAGTCAGGGACGTTGTCTTATTTGCCAAGGCATCGAAAATCAGATGGGCTGGACATGTAATGCGTTTTGGAGATGACTGCTGGACTAGAGCCGTTACCGACGGGATCCCACGGGATGTCAAAAGATCACGTGGCTGCCCACCTACAAGATGGTCAGACTTCCTTGTCAAGACCATGAACGAACAGTTTGAGGCTCTTCGTATTCCTGAAACAACCAGATGCCATTGGGCTACACTGGCATGTGATAGGGTCAAATGGAAATGTTACTGGAGCCTGCTCGAGGAAATTGATGAACAACGGGATGTCTAGTGATTATCTATCTATCTATCTATCTATCTATCTATCTATCTATCTATCTATCTATCTATCTATCTATCTATCTATCTATCTATCTATCTATCTATCTATCTATCTATCTATCTATCTATCTATCTATCTATCTATCTATCTATCTATCTATCTATCTATCTATCTATCTATCTATCTATCTATCTATCTATCTATCTATCTATCTATCTATCTATCTATCTATCTATCCATCCCTCCATCCCTCCATCCCTCCATCCCTCCATCCCTCCATCCCTCCATCCCTCCATCCCTCCATCCATCCATCCATCCATCCATCCATCCATCCATCCATCCATCCATCCATCCATCCATCCATCCATCTTGCTTTTTTGGGCCACTCTCAGCTATGCTCAGGGGTTCCTCTTAGCTCTGCACTCAGGAATTATTCTTGGCGGTGCTCGGGGATCATATGGGATGCCAGGGATAGAAGCAAACTCCCTACCTGCTGTGCTATTGCTCTGACCCCGACACCGTTTTTTAAATTTTGAGATCATTGCTGATGGCATGAAGTTGCAAGAAATAAATGAAGATTTCCCTTCTAATTTCTTGGTTGCTCTTAAGGATAGCATCTGATAATTGTGCCTGTTCTATTACAGCCTGGAACCTCGAGCATGCTACAATCAGGATCCAAAAAGTTCCCAGCACCACAGAAACCCCCTTGCTGTTTTGAGAGCTACACCCACTATTCTCTCGTCTCTGCTCCACCTTCTTAGTCTGTACAACTTCTCTGCTTTCTGTATCTACATGGATTTAGAACATTCTAGAAATGCACCCATGGAGTCTGTCCGCTCTGGAGTGGGCTTTGCTGGCTTTGCTTTACTCTCTCACACTCTCACCAGGTGACTGTCTGGGTCAACCACTTGGTCTTGGGGATTGTGGTTAGTTTCCCAGTGTGTGGCTGACTCCCGGCTCACTGATACATCTCTTCACTGAGGGACATATGAATTATTTCCCTGTTTGGGACTAGTCGGGATCAAGCGGCAATAAACCTCACTCTGAGGTTTTTGTGTGAAGGCGAAATTTCCTTTCCAGGGGCTGCATCCCCAGAGTGCAATGCGAGGGTTTTATAGTTATTGCATATTTCACTGGAAAAGAAACTGCCAAAAGGTTTTCCCCGAGTGGCCATAACATGGACATTCTCTCAAGCGATGTGTGCTTCTTGCCATCCTGGCCAGAGTTAAATGTTCTTGTTTGTATTTCAGTTGTTCCCAGAGGTGTGAATGCAGAGCTGATCATGGCTTTAATTTGTCTTCGCCTCATGGCTAATGATTTTAAACACCTTTGCGGGGTCTTTCTGCATGCACTCTTGTATAAAATGTCTCTTCACATCTTTTGCCCATTTAAAGTCTAATTTAATTGAAGATTTCCTAATCAGTGCTCCAGAGACCTAGGGGTTACTCCCAGCAATACTCTCAACCAACCCAAAGTTTGGGCTTCACAAGAAGATGAAATTAAGAAAAGAAAAAATTAAGAAAGCAATTGTTTATTTCCTAAACTATCAGAGGAGCCAGTTGCTTGGTCCACGAGCATCCGGGGCCAGATGGTGCTTGAGGTTGAACCCATGACCTTGTGCATATCAGACCAGCACCCCAGCACCCTTAGCTACCTGTCTCTGACACTCTTTGCTCACTTATAACTGTTTGTGGGTTAAAAAAAAGGAGCCTGCCTGCCTGCCTGCCTGCCTCTTTCTCTGAAAGGATAATGCTTGCCCACTTGAGGGCAAACTAGCATGAACCTTCCTTAACCCTAAACGATAGTCTCAATGTAGCCAGGGTGGAGTCTCCTGGTAAATTCTAACTGTCCTACACTGGGACCAGTGGGTATAAAGAGGAACGAGGAGCTGTGCCCAATCTAGATAACATTGCAATCGTAGTAGAGATTATAGTAATGTTTCAGAAGTTACTGATTCAGAGTCTAAATGACTTGTAACTGCCACACCCTCCATCAGTGTTTACACAGAAGAGAGATCTCATTAGCATGAACCCTGGTTTAAGAACATGTAAATAGATTAAATTGTGAGTGGATTAAACAGCAAAGCTTCCAAGTTAGCTAGGCCTGTCATCCAGCAAGTATGGGGAGAATATCTGGCAGCCACCAAGCAGGTGGAAACCAGTCCCACAACTTCCAGAGGAGCAAAAGCCCTGAGAGAAGCAGGGAGGCGCCCCTGCTGCCCCCGGACGGACACTTGTTATCTTCATAGGGAGGGTGGAGGGGACACACAGGCTGTTCTAGACGGCCGGAAGCTTTGGGTTGCTCTGCCAACTGCTCTCCAGATGGAGATGGAGCTGGGGAAAGGGACGCTGCTGCTCAGTCATGCAGAGTGGGGCTCCTGGGTCAGGCAGTGCCACAGGTAAGGCGCTTGCCTGGCACGTGGCTGATTATGGCACCACGTATGATTTCCTGAGCACAGAGCCAGGAGTAAGCTCAGGTGTGACCCAACCCTTTTACTGTCCACCAAACCTGTTAAAAAAAGACCCATCTGGAAGCTGTTGGAGAGAAAAAAAAAGAAAGAAAACATTTGAAACAGAGCTGGTAGGATTTGGGAGAAGAAACAACCACAGAGACCTGGGAATCGGGAGTGTCAATATGAACTGTCTTTCCGATGATGCAGGGTGGGGGCTTCTCCCTCTTGAATATAGAGACTTTTGGAAAGAGGGGGAGAACAATTATTAACCCGAAGAGGACTTGCTTCTAAAGGGGGAAATCTGGGCCGGAGCGATAGCCCAGCAGGTAGGGCATTTGCCTTTGCATGCGGCCGGCCTGTGCCGCCCGGGTTCGATCCCCGGTGTCCCATATGGTCCCCGAGCACCGCTAGGAGTAATTCCTGAGTGCAGAGCCAGGAGTAACCCCTGAGCATTGCCGGGTATGACCCAAAAAGCAAAAAAAAAAAAAAAAAAAAGGGGGGGAAATCTGTTTTCCCTCTTTTTTAAACATCATTTTTGTTTGTTGTGGTAAAAGCAATTCTTTCAAGATATGTGGACTCTCCCACCAAGTTTAAAAAAAAAAGAAAGAAGAAAACACATCACTCATCACCCTGCCACACTCACAAAGCAATCAGTGACCGCATTTCACATTATTTACATGCTACCAAGCCTGCAATTTGTCTTCTTTTTTATCCCTCCTTTCTTTTGGTGAGTGATTTTCCTTGTTCTTAAGGGCTGTGGGTCAATGCTTTAATGCTGATTAACCAACTATCAGGGGGAAGGACTGTCACTTCCTGAGTAAATCCTCCCGGTTTGTTGCATAATCGGTTTGTTTCCAGTCTCAGGGAAGATGACTGCTTTGGTGAGAATCAGCACTAAGAATCACACATGAGGGGGCCGGAGCCAGGAGCCATAGTCCAGAGGGCAGGGCCTTTGCCTTGCATGCAGCCTGACCCAGATTCAATCCTCGGCATCCCACATGATCCCCAAACACAGGAGCCAGGAGTAACCCCTGAGCACCTCTGGGTGTGACACACACACACACACACACACACAATAAAAAACAGAAACCAAACCAAACACACAAAAAAACCAATCACACAAGCGCTCTTCAGTGGTTGAGTGGGCCTCTTCGCTGTACAACACATCTATTTGCTTCTCACAACTGCCAAACGGGCAGATTCATTTGTGGTTTATTTATTGATTGATTGTTTGGGGGCATGCTACCAGTGATTGGGGTTGCTCCTGGTGGTGCTTGGGGACCTGGCAGTGGCAGGGATTGAATCCAGGCTTCTGAATGTAAAGCCCGTGTCCCACCCCTCTTCCTGTGGATGTGCCACAGTTTCTTTATCCACGCGCCTGTTCTCGGCCACTCAAGTTGTTTCCAGATTCTGGCTATTGTGAATAGTGCTGCTCTGAACATAGCGGTGCAGATGGTGTTTCTGGGTTCCCAGGTTATATTCTCAAAGTGGTATTGCTGAGTCATATGGAAGCTCAATTTCTAGTTTTATTTTTTTTTCTGAGGAATGTTCATATTGTTTTCCAAAAAGGCTGGGCCAGTCGGCATTCACACTGTCAGTGAACGAGAGTCCCTTTCTCCTCACATCCGTGCCAACACTATTTGCTCTCTTGTTTTTTTTCTCTTGTGCCAGTCTCTGTGGTGTGAGATGATATCTCATTGTTGTTCTGATTTGCATCTCCCTGATGATTAGCCATGCCAAACATTTTTTTTCTTATGCCTTTTGGCCATTTAAATGTCTTCTTTGAGGAAGTTTCTGTTCATTTCTTCTCCCCATTTCTTTTTTGCCTTTTTGGGTCACACCGGCAATGCTCAGGGGGCTACTCCTGGCTCTGCACTCAGGAATCACTCCTGGCGGTGCTCGGGGACCATATGGGATGCCGGGGTTCGAACCCAGGCCGGCAGAGGCCGGGCCGCTGCAAGGCAAACGCCTTACCCGCTGGGCTATTGCTCCGGCCCCTCTTCTCCCCATTTTTTGATGGGGTTGGATTGTTTTCTTGTAAAGTTCTACCTCTGCCTGATGGGTATTGGGTGAATAATGTTCCCACTCTGTGGGCTGTCTTTGTGTCTTGGTCACTGTTTCTTTTGAAGGCTTGTCTGCCCTCTGAGCCATCTTCCTACCACCTCCCTTCCTGTGTCTTTTGTTTTTTCACTTTTTTTTTTTGCTTTTTGGGTCACACCTGGCCATGGACAATGATAATAGAACCAAGTCTTGTGTGTAAAAGCAGTTCAGGCAAACCAGAGTCCAGGCACCTCTTCCCTTCAACTTCATCACCCTATTCCCTGGTGATACAACGCTTGAAAACTTCGCCATTAGCTTCCAGAAATGTCCTGGGCATATCGAAACCCTGACGCCACGCTGATATTTCACCCGAAACTTCCCATTTGTGTGAGCAGAGCCATCTTCCCACGGCAGGGCAAAGTCATCTATAAACCAACTGTGGAGGGTTTCCATATCACAGCAGAAACTGGCAAATGAGGAAGTAGGCTGGGAGGGGTCGAATCGTGTCCCCCTCAAAAAAGATGTGGGTGTCCCAGCCGTGGTCGGGAAATATTGTAGATGAAGTTTGTTAAAATGTGGACATTCAGGGGCTATCAGCTACCCCTGGCTTGGCGCTCACCTTGCACCTGGCCAACCTGGTTTCCAAACGCCTCTGTGTAGCTTCCCCCAAGCACCGCCAGGGGCACTGTGGGGCACAGATGCAGGAACAGCCCCTGAGCACTAGAAACGGATGAGGGTTGCTCCAACACCGCAGCTGGGGTCTTTACTTGTACAAAGGGGAAACGGGCCAACCAGAGAGGGAAGTAGGGCGAGGAGAATTTGGAGATGAGGAGGAGAATGTGGCCAGGGTGCCTCAAGCCCCTGCTGGGAGGAGGAGGGTGGGGGAGGGGGCTCCCAAAGGTTTTAGTGGGTGCTGGGTCCATTGCAGAGCTGTGAAATAGCACCTTTCTGGATGTGTGTGTGTGTGTGTGTGTGTGTGTGTGGTGTGGGTGGGGGGGTAGGGGGTAAGATTTCCTAGCGGTGCTCAGGGGATCCCAATAACCACTCCAGGGGTACCGGGCCAACCGTGCTGAGTGGTGTAGCCGGGCCACACGTGGCATGGCTTGGAGTCAGTCCTCCAGGGCAGCTCTGAGCTCTTGCAATGCTGAGGGCCATGCCGGGACTGAACTGGGCTTTGCAAGTGCCCCTGAACCCTGGGCTACCTTCCCACCCTGTTTTATTTTGTTTTGTTTTAACGAAGCCCCCCCCCCCCCCCACCACCGCACCCCACCACGTTGCATTAGCTGTTAAAGGTAGTCCTAGGACGCTCACAAGCCCACGACAACCAGCTTGCTGCAAAGCTGACCCTGGACGTAGATACGTGCCGCACCACAACCGTTGCCGTGAATCACGCGGGATTTGGGGGGGGGAGGGTGCGAAGAGGGCACCTCGGGACTGTGCAGCCAGGGCCGGACTCTGTCCCCTAAGGGCCTTACGGCATCAGCCTCGGGCATCGCCCTCCGTGGTGGGTCTGCAGCATTTCCCCGGGAGTGTCGCTCGCACCGTCCACCAGGGGGCAGGCCTGCTCCTCCGTGTCCGCTCAAGGACAGGCAGAGGCGACGTCCCTGCAAAGTGCCCTGAGCACCGGGGTCTGATGAGCGTTTGCAAAGAAAGCGGGTGCTGGGTCTGGGAGAGCGGATGCAAAGAAGCTTCTGGATTGCCATACAGAAAACAAAGGCCGGGCGGGTAGGGTCAGCCTGGTGGTGTCGTGAACGGTTTGTTTGGCTCCAAAGTCACGTGGAATCCACCCCCTTTCTGCTGTCCCCCACGTGCCTGTCTGTGGTCCGCGGGCCCTGGCATGGGGTGGGGGGTGGGGTAGCGGCATTTCCCTTATGGGGAATCGCCCCAGCAGCCTCCTCTACAACACACGCGCCTCCCCGGGGACTGCAGCGGAGCTTGGAGCTTCAGCAGGAGAACCCTGACCGGGTGGAGGAAGGCTCTGCAGGCTCCAGGCTGATCCCCGCAGCCCGGGTGGTGATCCTAAGTGTTGTTCAGCCTTCGCACCACTTTGCAGAGGGTGGAAGCAGGGGGCGAGGAGCCCCCGGGAAGCCGGCTTATGTGCGGTCCAGAGTTCTGGCGCAGGGTCCCAGAAAGGGGTACTCAGCTTCCAGGACTGTCGCTACCTTGGGCGGACCCCTGCGATGAGGGCGACCGGCCTCTCTGCTTTTTCTTTCCTTTGGGGTCACACTCGGCAACGCTCAGGGGTTCCTCCTGGCGAAGCACTGGGGAATTACTCTTGGCGGTGCTGGGGAACCCTGTGGGATGCTGAGGATCGAACCCGGGTCGGCCAGTGCAAGGCGAGCGCCTGACCCGCTGTCCTGATTACTGTTTCCCTTTGTGTCGGCTCAAAGGCTTGTGTGAACGTGGGTTTCCTGCTCTTTGGGAGCTCTTTGTTTTTCCTTTCCCGGGTGCTGCCTTTTCGCGGCCTTTGCACTAATGGAAATTATGTCTCCTGCTTGTACGTTCTCTTTCTTATCTGATGGCGCTATTACTCAGCTGCCTCCTCTTCGTTTATTTTTGGCAAACGAAATATGCTTTAAGATCTTCTCCCTTCCGGCCCCAGCGACAGTGCAGCGGCGAGGGTGCTTGCCTTGCGCTGGGCTGACCCGGTTCGATCCCAGGCACCCTATATGGTTCCCTGAGCCCTGCCAGGACGGATCCCTGAGTGCAGAGTCAGGAATAAGCCCTGAGCACTGCCAAGCGTGATCCAACCCCCCAAAGTTCTCTTTTCCTCTTCCTCCTCCTCCTGGTGGCCGGCACTCTCTCCTACTGATCTGAATGTGTACTTGTGAATGTTCTTTGTGGCTGTTCCTTCCTGTGGATGCCGGTGATCTACCCAGGCGGGTGTCAAACATGTGACTACCATCGTTGTCTTTGCCCAGGTCCTTAAGTCTAAACTTTCTCCTTTGTTCTGGATTTTCTGCAAAAGCCTATGGACTCTGGAGTAAAATCCAGTAATTCTGTTTGTTGTTGTTGTTGTGTTTTGGGCCACACCCAGCGGTGCTCAGAGCTTACTCGTGGCTCTGTGCTTACTCCTGGTGGTTCTTGGGGACCACACGGATGCTGGGTTTCAAACCCAGGATGGCCCCCTGGACGGCAAGTGCGCTTCTCACTGGCCCACAGTATATCTCTCCAGCCGGGCAGCGGCTTTAGAAATCACCTCCTCTGGGGCAAGCTTGTTCAGAGTGGGGAGGGACGTTGAAGCCTAAGTACAATTCAACCACATTTGTACAGTCAGAAATAGTTCTGGAAGAGCCGGAACCTGGCAGTGGTTAACCTGGGGAGGGGATTTTATTCCTTTCTTGGTAAAAAAAAATGAAGGAACTATTAAAGGTGATTGTTTTACTTTCACTTTTCTGCTCAGTTATCTCTATCCTCAACGTTTTATGGTAAAATGTAACAGCGTAGTGAAACTCAGAGCAACTACAGTAAAGAGCACAGTAGAACTCAGGTGTCTGTGATGAAGACCTGGTCTCTTACTTGACGTCCGATTGTTACTGATACCACATTGTTTTCTAGAATTTTCAGGCACGTCTGTGTCTAAACGAATAATTTCCTGTTCTCTTCCTGTCTTCTTTTCTTTTCATACTCAATCCTTTTACACAAGTGGGTGTGGTAGTGTCAGGGAGCGCCGCGGGGTCCCCCAACAGTGCCGGGAAGCGAAGTTCCCTTCTACCTCTGAAGCCGGCGAGGAATGGATGAAAACTCAGGAATCCAATGCAGTTTTAAAAGGCTTTACTTATCACAGGTTCAGGCATACAAATCAGCAAAAGGAAAAGCCCGGTGCTTAGGATTCCAGGCTACAACCCCAGCCACGTGTAGGCCAAGATGGCGGCCACCACGTGTAAAGGCCCTGTAAAGAGGAGACAAAGACAAAACTCCCAATAAGGGTGCGAGCTCACAAAGAGAGAGCCCAAAAAGAAGCGCCGTGAGAGAGGAAGCAGGCTAGTATTATACCCCTGCAACTCAGACCTCCCTCCCACTGTTATGGAAAGCAGGGAGGGTCAAATGCCCTAAGGGAATCTCTCCCAGCACCTCACCTAGGCCCTTTTATATGCTAATGTCTTGAGCTAAGATCTGCCTGGAATTGCCTTTATAGGATAGAGAAGGGGGTTCTGAGATGGCATGTCTCTGTACCAAAGACTAATACTAATGCCAGTTAAATATTTCTCCAAGCCTTCACAAGTCTCTTTTACTTCACAGTAGTTTTGTATTTTAGTTGCCTTTGAGTATATCAGGGAGCCATGCTTGCTTGCTTGGAGGCAAACAGCATTTCTCTCTGGTCTAATTACTTAGGGATCCTACGTGGCCAGGCAAATATGCTGGTAAGATCTAGTTAGTCCCACGATGATTGTGGTAGCATGAGAGAATATTTTTTACCAGCCAGTACAGAATACATGGTCAGATAAGACTGCCACATTCAGACTACCCCCTATCTATGAAGTGACCTGCAGGAGGCAATCCAGGGCAGATGCAGAGGCCTAGGCTTTTAGGTGTCCTGCAACATGGTAGCTCCCCACTTTTATCCCTGATAGTACATCTTTGACGTTGTTTACCATCTAAGCCCATGAATACCCACCTCAGTAAGAAAAAAAAAGACTGTGGGCCAGAGAGACAATATGGGGCTAAAGCACTTGCCTTGCACTTGGCATGTCCAGGAGTGATCCCTGACTACAGGCCAGGAATAAGCCCTGGGTACAGCTGAGTGTGCCCCAACGCCTCACTCCAAAGAGACTCTAATATTCTCGTAAGGAAGCTCTATAATAGAAAAAACGATTTGCCATTAACTGGGAAAGATTATCTCCGTTTTCAACTGCAGTGACCAAAATGATAACAATAATATGATAATATTAACCCTGAGTGTGTGCAGGACAACTTCCTGACATTGTTTCTACTTTTTAAAAAACCTAGTTCAAAGTTGGCTTCAAGAGCCAGAGCAATAGTACAGAGGGGGAGGGCGTTTACCTTGCATGCGACCAACTTGGGTTCAAGCCCCAACATCCCATAGGGTCCCCTGAGCACCACCAGGAGTAATTCCTGAGTGCAGAGCCAGAAGTAACCTGGCTAAACACCCTGAGTATCTCGGATGTGATCCATAAAGCAATCCCCACAAAAAAGCAAACCCCCCGAATTGACTTCTAAAGAAGTTGTACCAATATATGTGCTTATTCCAACATGGTATGAGGCGTCTATAGTTTTTCAGAAGAGTGGTTGGGCTCAGCTGTGTGCAAGGTGAGTGCCTTACCCTTGAACTGTCTCTCTGGCCCTCAGTCACCTGTTCTTTATATTACCTGTTAAGGAGAGTCTGTTCAGTTTTTGCTGGACTGCTGAGTGGGCTCTGGCAGTTTCTCTGATTCATGGTGAGTTTGGATGTTTCTGTCTCTGCCTATAAACCATGTGGGTGTCTTTCCTCTGGAAATGCACATTCATGTCCTTTGTCAACTCTGAGCTTCCTCTTCTCGTCTTTAGTTTTTAAAAAAAATATTTACTTATTTATTTATGGCTTTTGGGTCACACCCGGCTATGCTCAGGGGGTACTTCTGGCTCTGCACTCAGGAATTGTTGGGGAGCCACTGGGGCCCCCCAACTATACCAGGAAGTGAGTTCCCTTCTACCTCCGAAGCCTGCGGGAATGGATGAAAACTCAGGAATCCAGCGCAGTTTTAAAAAGGCTTTACTATCAAAGGTTCTGATATACAATCCAAGAGACTCTGGGTTCCCGACTGGGCCCCGGCCACATGTAGGCCAAGACCATGTGCTAAGGCCCTGCAGAGAGGGAGACAGTCAAGCAGCTCCAGCAGAAAGGGGAAAAGGAGAGAGAGAGAGAGAGAGAGAGAGAGAGAGAGAGAGAGAGAGAGAGAGAGAGAGAGAGAGAGAGAGAGAGAGAGGAGAGAGAGAGAGAGAGAGAGAGGAGAGAGGAGAGAGAGAGAGAGAGAAAGAGAGAGAGAGAGAGAGAGAGAGAGAGAGAGAGAGAGAGAGAGAGAGAGAGAGAGAGAGAGAGAGAGAGAGGAAGCAGGCTAGTTTATATCCCCGCAGCCCAGACTCCCACTCCTAAGGAAAGCCATCATCAGGGTCAAATGCCCTCAGGTAATTTCTCCTGGGATCTCACTTAGGCCCTTTGAGATGTTAATGTTGCCCCCCGCCAAGATCTGCCTTGGAACTGCCTCTGCAGGGTAGAGAGGAGTTTCTGAGATGAACTGTATCTCAGAATACAAAGCCATGCATCTGTACCAAAGAATATTCTATAGCCAGTTAAATATTTCTCCAAGCCTTCACAAAAGTCTCGTCTGGGGCCGGAGCGATAGCACAACGGGTTGTTTGCCTTGCACGCGGCTCACCCGGTTCGGTCCTGGCATTCTATATGTTCCCCGGGCACCGCCAGGAATAAGTCCTGAGTGAAGAGCCAGGAGTAACCCCCTGAGTGTCGCTGGGTGTGACCCAAAAAAGCAAAAAAAAAAAAAAAAAGTCTCATCTTTTTTACTTCATGGTTGTTCTGTATATTAGCTTTGAGTTATCAGGAGAGCCATGCTTGCTTGCTTGGAGGCAAACAGCATTTCTCTCTGGTCTAATTACTTAGAGATCCAACTTGGCCAGGTAAATATACCTGTAAAATCTAGCTAGTCCCACAGTGATTGGGGAAGCATGAGATAATATTTATACCAGCCAGTATAGAATACATGATCAGATGAACATGTTTGATCATGTTTGATCATGTTTGATCACATTCAAACTGTCCTCCTCCCTATCTACAAAGTGCAGGAGGTAACTCCAGGCCAGATGCAGAGGCTCTGGGCAAGTGTACTATAACAAGGAATTACTCCAGGCAGTGCTGGGGGGACTATGTGGGATGCCGGGAATCGAACCTGGGTCAGTCACATGCAAGGCAAATGCCCATCCTGCTGTGCTATTTCTCCAGCCCCTTTTTGTTTCCTTTCCCAACTGGGTAGTTTGGCTCCATTTGGGATGGGCTCCAGGTAGGGAGTGAAGTAGGAGCCAGTCTTGTCTATTTTGTTTTGTTTTGTGACCACACCCGTTGGTGCTTAGGAGTCACACTTGGAGGACTTGGGGACCCTAGGAGATGCCGGGGATCAAACCTGGTTGGCCACGTGCAAGCAAACACCCTCCCCACTGTACTATCGCTCCAGTCCCTGGCCTTGCGCTCTTAAAACTGAACAAGGCCTGCTTATTTGTGGTGCTGTCTCCTGCTGTCCTGCCCGCCAGGGGCGCCAATGACCTGGCTGCCAGCAGTAGAGCCTTGGCAGACCAAGCTCCAAGACCGGCCAGCTCTTCCTTTTCTTGCTGATGCCGTTGTCTTTCAGAAAGTAGAGGAAGTATCTGGAATAACCATCATCTTGGCCAAATTCTGGAACAACAGAGCAGAACAGGCCAGGGAAGGGAAATGACACCAGCCTTGGGGAAAAGTGACTGTCACTCCCCATGCTGCCACTGTGATTAAAACCCAGTTCCTCCCCACTCACCTGGGAGCCTTTGTGGGCTGTACCCCTGAAAGCCCAATCAGCAAGAGGACAGAAAGAGGCTAGTTAATTCCCCAACATCCCTCCTCCCCTCTGCTTCCCTCCTTCAGATAAGCTCCACCCTCTTTCCCTGCTTTCTTTCTCTCACTTGGCCTAACTCTTCATCCTCTGAACTCAAGTTTTAAAATGGCCATAAATCATGGTGTTTAAATAAAGCTAAAAAATTCAAATAAAAATCGCCTCCTTGGCTGAGAAATGGCTCCATGGCTAATGCAGCAGCCCTGCGAGCACAAGACCAAGAGTTTGATCCTCAGTGCTGCCTACATGTGTCAGGTGAGACCCCCAGAACCCAGGGGCTGCCAGTAATTTCCCACCACACCCTGACCAGCCATGTGCAGGCACAGCAACAAGAGGACATGGCAACCACACCCCATGGACACGGGGGACTTAGAAATGCTCTATAGAAGGGTTGAACTCTTGGGCTGTATTCTGTGAAGAGACGGGGTTTGGGGGGGTTTCAGGGACCTAGAGATGTGGCTTTGGTTAGGGTTCCATGATCTTCATCTTATCCCCAGGAAATGGTTCATCACTGATCATAAATATCACATACTTTGTGTGTGATATTAATCAAAGCAATGTGATATTAACAAATAGCACACCTACTGGAACACTTCTGTGATCTGGTTACAATGATAAAATGCTGAATTGCATCCATTAGGGGAAATCATAGAGCCATTCTAATAGATGTGATATTGTGAGGATTTTTTCAAAATTGCTTTGGACTTCCACATCTGGCAGTATTTGGGTGTAGGACATTAATTTACTTTTTTCTGTCTATTTTTAAAAAAACTTTATTTAAACACAGTGATTTACAAAGTTTTTCACAGTACAGTTGCTTCAGGTATTCAATATTCCAACACCAGTCCCAACAATGTGCCCTTACCACCACCAAATACCCTCGCTTCCTGTCTACCCATGCCTACTCCCTTAGCAGACACTAATTATAATGCTTACAACAACCTGCCGCTCGAGTTGTTGCAGGTGGGCTGTGGTGCCCCGCTGCATCGGCAGGTGGCAGACAGGAGACAGGCTTGTCTACACCCAGGGCTCTGCCCTGTGGGCCCTGGATGGTTGATGGTCTGACACAGAAAAAGACTGGGCCCCCTGGGCTGAACCCAGAGTGACCGCAGAGCCTGACAAGCTACCCGTGGTGTATTCAATATGCCAAAAACAGTAACAATAGTGGACCTCATTCCCAATGAATGGAGACATTACTGGTGCCTGCTCGAGCAAATCAACAAATAATGGGAAGACAAGTAAAGTGATACAAGTGTTGACAACATATATCTTGTGGTTGGGGATGCTGCTGGGGTCCCCAACAGTGTCAGGACAGAAGTTTTCTTCTACCTCCGAGGACGCAGGGGGACTGGATGAAAACTCACGAGTCCAGTGCAGTTCTAAAAAAGGTTTTTAATAGTACAAAAAGCTTACCACCGCAATCCAATATAATGAAAGAAATCTAGCTCTGGTCAGAACTTAGACCATACAAAAGAGCCTAAGTCTCCCACCAAAGAGAGGATCTCTCACCGAGAGGAGTCCTGCCCTAAAAAAGGAGCAAAAAGCCCAGGAGCAAAAAGCCAAAAGTGAAGGGGCCTCAAGTCAGTCCCCTTATATACACCAAAGTAATCCAGGGAGGGTCCTGTCAACAAAGAAGTCTAAACAGAGTGTAGAAGGGTGGTGCCACACCCTCCCCCTCCATTTTGTCGAGCCTGGTGGCCCCGCCCAGGAGCTGCCCTGGGGCCGCCAGCCATAGCATGAAGAGCCTCACAAGCGGCTGGGGGAGGCTGGAACTCGGCTCGCCCGGGCCCAGCTGACTATGGGACCCCCAGGAGGGCAGATGGGTTTTGGGAATGGGCCCGTCACCTCTGGGGGTCCAGGAAGCAGCCGGATGAGACTCGCCCATCACACTAGCCACCATTTTCACTGTCCGACGCTGGGAAACTGCCTCACGACCAGATTAACAGAGCAAAAACCAAGTTCGAGCCCAGCCACGCGTCCATTAAAAATAGTGGAAACAGTAATGTCTTTTAATGCACTGCATTCCACGAAGAGCAGGAAAGTTTGGCGGGGGAGAGATAAAGAGGAGAGAAATGACATACAGAACCCGCCAAGTAGTTGAGGTGTGGGAGGGGGAGGGAGGTGGGGACATTGGTGATGGGAGATGGCTTTGGGTGGAGGGATGGGTATTGGAACACTGTAGAACCAAAACTCTACATGAGCATCTTTCAATTGTATGTCTAAAATGGTGTAATAATATTTGGGGGGAAATAATAAAATAAAATTAAATAAAAAAAAAGAAAATAGTTAAAAGGAAAAGGATAGATATAAAAATGACTGTATTCATTTGAAGGATATTTTTTAAAAAATAGTATGAAACTAATATCCAAGTCCATGCAAAACAGGGACTAGGAGGACTTGTCAATGGTTGGAATCTACCACAAGTGTGTGGGAGTCAGAGGTTAGGTAAGATAGAGATGGGACCAGTGTGCTAATAATTGTTGGAAATGGCAACATCAGACTAGAACTGAGCATTGAACATAGGTAAAGAGATATACATGATTACCCCTAAATGTATATATTGCAATCCACAATATGTAAGAGAAGGGAGAAAGAGAGAGAAGAAGAAAAGTGCCTGCCATAGAGGCAGGCTGGGGGAGTGGGGAGGGAACCTGGGTACATTGGTGTTGGAAAGGGGTGCACTGGCGGAGGGATGGGTGCTGGAACACTGTATGACTGAAACCCAATCATGAATAGCTTTGTAACTGTTTCTCTTACATGGTATAATAAAATTTAATAATTAAAAATGAAAAAATAGAAATAAAAAATAATAATAAAAAAGAAGGGTGGTGCCACACCCTATTGCAGGTATAAACAAAGATTATGCCAAGGACTAATCCTGAGATTATCTCTTATGTAAAACAGTGTAGAGAGAAAGAGAGAGCTGATATAAAGTAATACATCTTGATTTCATGAGCTTCATGTAATCTAGATGGTACCCACAAGGTCCTTCTTATTTATTATCTGCACCAGGGTGATTCTGAGTATCTTTTTCTCCATATACTGAAAGGGTCACACTCCTGCTTTAGAGCAAACTAGTATGATCCTTCCTATAATCTTCCTATAGTCTCAACATAGCCAGGGTGGTAGTCTCCTGGTAAATTCTAACTGTCCCACGCTGGGTGCAGTGGGTATAAAGAGGAGCTGTGCCCAATCTAGAAAACATAGAAGTCTTAGTAGATGTATAAGTCAGAAGTTATTCAGAGTAAAGGTGACTTCTGTAAGTGCCACACCCTCTAGCAGTGTTTACATAGGAGAGGTCTCATTAGAATGAACCTTGGTTTAAGTAGATTAAGCTGTGAGTGGGCAAAACTGCAAAGCTCCCAAACTAGCTAAACCTGTCATCCAACAACTTCTCAGAATGGTATTGCTAAAGTCATGACATTTGACTGAGCTGTTACGTGCGAATTGGACCATCAGTATTACTGCTTTCACTTGTTGAACTTATTAAATATAGTGGGTGTCTACTCAATTTTTAAACAAAGTTGTTCATGTTAATTTCTTACAAATATTCAATATTTAACCCCAAACCCACCACCATTGGAACTTCCAACCACAATTGTTTTCAATTTTCCCAACCACTCTTAAGCCTGCCCCTAAGCAGAGTGGTGTGGGACATTTAATACCGGGTTAAACTCAGGGCTTCCTACGCGCTTGGCAAGTGCTCTACCCCTTGAGTAATTTTTCTGACCTCCTGCATTTGATATTTGGGACGCTACCTTTCACACTTGGCTCAGATTAGCAAGAAGTAATTACGACTTCTTGTTCTTATTTTGTTTTTGGGTTTGGGGGCCCAAACCTGCCATCTGTGCTCAGGGCTTCCCTCCTGGCTCTGTGCTTAGGGGTCACTCATGGTGGGTTTGGAGGATGTATCTGCAATTCTAGGCACTGAACTGGGGTCGACTGCATGCGAGGCAAGTTCCACTACTCCCATGCGAGCTCTCTCACTTGAAATGTCTTGTCTTATCTATTTATTTAGTTTGGGGGCCACACCCAACTGAGTTCAGGGCTTCCTCCAGGCTCTGTGCTCAGGATTCACTCCTGGCAGTGCTTGAGAGAACCATATAGGGTGCCCAGGATGGGGCTGGGTGGGCCATGTGCAAGGCAAGTCCCGACCCACTGTACTATCTTATTTAAACCTCTTGAAACAGCTTGTTTTACACCCAGGCCACCTGGGAGGTTTGGTCCAGATGATGTATTTCCTGTTGTCCAGAAATGTTCAGTTCCAACACCGTAACAGTTCTACAAAGATCCCATGATGCTGACAGAGCTCCTCTCTTCTGCAGAAAGGTGACTCTCCGCCGCTCCCCACCGTCCCCACCATGACCACCAAGAGATGCCCTGGCTGCTCCTCCGGGCACAGCAAATCTGCTGACCCAACATCACCATGGGCCCCTTTTTCCTTTGCTTGGGTATGGTTCCCTCCTGGCTACAGTGCTCCTCAGGGTCCCCGGAAGGCTGGAGTCCAGGGAAGCAAGGGGACAAACTCCCTTGGGCAGTGTGGGTGCCTGTTTCCTCCCAGGGTGAGCTTTACCCTGCTGTTAACGCCACTCCCTAGGACCCTGCTATGGCGTCTCAGGAAAGGGCCCACACAGGCAGTGCCCACCTTCTGCCCTTGACCAGGGGCACTGTTTCACAGACCATGAAGGAGATGGCAGCGGAGGCCGAGCGTTTGGGCAGTTGCCGTCTGTGGAGCGCTCCTGAGTGCAGTTTCTCAGAGCTGATAGTAGACTGGGGGTATACTTTGGGGAGATTTTCTCCTTGTTCACTTAAGGAAGGTAGATTTATAGGATGTATCACTTGTATCACTTGTATCTCTTGTCTTCCCGTTGTTCATCGATTTGCTCGAGTGGGCACCAGTAACATTTCTATAAGTCCTGTCACATGCTAGTGAAGCCCAAGGGCATCGCTCGCTCCAGGAACAATAAGAGCCTCAAGCCATTTGTTCAGGTCATGGGAATGAGTTCTATAATCGTTACTGCTTTTTGGCATATCAATATGACACGGGTAGCTTGCCAGGCTCTGCCGTGCAGGTGGGATACTCCTGTAGTAACCTCTCATCTCACGCGTTTATTGATGAACCGCGCAGCCACTTTGTGGCTGTGTGAGATGGGGAAAGATTGGCTTTTCTGCCGGGTGGACCTCTGACGAGCTGTGAAGGATTTTTTTTTTTCCCTGAAAAAGAGCTGTAGGTCACCTACGTTTAGGTACACCCAAGTATCAACAGTCAGACATTCAGTGAGACCTTTCTTCTATAGCAGGCAGTTCCGGCTGAGCCAGGCCAGGAGAAGCACACAGCCAGTCTGCGGGACCCTGAGACGTAATGCAGGAAGTCACTGGATTTGGGGGTGCAGCCGGCTCTGTGGCTGAGAATCACTGAGAGACCCGGCCCCAAAGAATAGCCGTAGTGTGGCCCGGAGAGGTGGCAGCTGTTGGTAGGGTGGAAGTGTCCTTTAGGGTCAAGGGTGAGAGTGTCACCCTGAGTCTCGAGTACCCCCTCAGCACTCACAAGGGGGAATAGAGGGATCTCGATAGGCCGGACCCTGGGTGACACTGAGGAAAACAGACCCCCCATGGGACTGTGTACCCACAAACCCAAGTCTTGCGCCCTTCAGGCAGAGTCCCACGTGGAGGAGAGATGATGCATGTGAGGACATTGGGGTCCCCGTAGACAAACACAGACTGCAGGAGACCCCAGTAATGGCCTGTTCTGAATCTCTCCTGCTCTTCCTCCAGCCTCTGCTGCAGGACTGGCCAGTGCTAGTGAAGACAAAGACTCTCTCTGGGTACCAGGGACAGAGACTAACTCTGTGGCTCCCACGTGGAGGACTTTGGACTGGAAGGGAGCACTGTTTCATATGAGGGTGATAGAGTGGGGCAGAGGAAGAAGAAGGATCAGGCAGGGGACCTGGTTGAAATGGTCGACACTCACCTTGCCTGGGGAATACCTGGGGTGGGGCCCCAGGATCCCAGGGCCGGGGCATTGCTGGGAGCAGCACCCCAAAAAGAGAGGCGGGGGCCAGTACATCTTTCCACTTCCTGGTCCACCGTCTACTGACAGGTCAGCTCAGTGGTTACTCCTGGCTTCGTGAAGCACCTCTGATTTTACAGTAACTTCCCCTTCATTTGCTCGAGCCGGTGCTAATGAGCTCCTGTCACTCACAGGAAAAGCATTTTAACACACCATCCGTATGGAAAGATGGCCCAGCTCACTCCTAATAAGATAAATGCACGTTCAAATTACACGCTCGTCCCAGAAACCATGGACCAGATCTGGCAAGTGGGAAAGCTAAGTGATGGCAGAGTGGGGGGTGGCATGGGGAGAACCGTCACTGTCATCAGAATTGGCATGACTGCCGGAGGTCACAGCCCCGGGGAGGGCAGGTGGGCCACATTCATCACCCTTGGAAATGCACTTACCCTCTGATCTTGCGCGTCTCCATCCTGACATTTATTCTCCACACGCCATTGTGGGGAGACAATGATGCATGTGGCCGGGCTGCTGGCAGCGGCATCATTTGTGACAGTCCCTGTTGGGAAATGGCCCAAGTCTCACCCGGGAGGGCTGGGTCAGTCTCATGAGCCTTCTGGGGAGGCAGCGGGGCTGGGACCACACACGCACGCTCCTTCCGGCTCAGAAAGGCCCTGCACTGACCATCACGGAGGGTCATGGTCCAGCATAAATGCTTCACCCTTTCTAGAGAGAGCAGAAAGCAAGGCCCTTTGACCTCACGTTCTTCTTCCACTCAGCCAGGTAGTCGCAAAGGAGATGTCAGGAAAGATGTTGGGAAGGAATTGGAAAAGAGTTTCTCACGGACAGTAGAGCAAAGTGCTGGGAGTGCATATCTCGCTGATGGCCTTCGGGGTTCATTGATGTTGGGGCTTCATTAACAGCCTCGTGAAGGTATATAGATGAAAATCACTTAAAATTATGTATTTTGTTCAATCATTGGGACTAGAGCGATAGTACAGCAGATAGGATGTTTGCCTTGCATGTGGCCAACCTAGGTTCGATCCCCAGCATCCCATAGGATCCCCTGAGCACCGTCAGGAGTAATTCCTGAGTGCAGCAGAGCCAGGAGTAGATCCTAAGCATCACCAGGTGTGACCCAAAAAAAGGAAAAAAAAATTTTTTGTTGGTGGGGGGGTTGTTCAGGCTGACTCTTGGCTCTGTGCAGAACAGAGTGCAGGGGATTGAGCCCAGCTCAGTCACAAGCAAGGCAAGTTCTGTGCTTAACTTCTCTGCTCCTCACCCCCAAATCTCTTTCTTTTCTTTTTTTTTTTTTTTGGGTCACACCCAGCGATGCTCAGGGGTTACTCCTGGCTCTGCACTCAGGAATTACTCCTGGCGGTGCTCGGGGGACCATATGGGATGCCGGGGATCAAACCCTGGCCGGCACAGGCCGGCCGCATGCAAGGCAAACACCCTACCTGCTGGGCTATCAAATCTCTTTTCAATGAAATGATTCTCTTCGATTCTTTCCTGGATCTGAAGAACTTGGGACCCTGGGAAGAGAACACGAGAGGCCATTGCCATGAGGCTTGCTGAGAGAGAACCTGCAAATTGGGTCGTACAGCCCAGAACCCCGAGGCAGTGTCGGCAGTAACTCTCTCTCACTGGGGACTGTCTTTGGGGCGTTCTCCATTTGGCGCCCCATGCTCGCTGCTGCCAACCTCTCCTTGCCCAGCTGGGCTGCGTCTGGAAGGGGTGTTTCGGGACTGGCTCCGCTGCTGGGTCAGCTCAGGGTCAGGCATGCTGACAGGTCAAGCATAGGGATGAGTCTCAGGACTGAGGGAGAGGTTCTAGCCAAGATTTTTTTATTTTTCACCTCTGGGGATGGGGAGGGATCTCTCAGAGAAATGACAAGATCTATTTTCTCTTTCCCGGATGTTCTTGTTGGCGAGGCATTTATTAGCTGCTGTCTCTGTACAAATACGGGCCACGCTGTTAGCCTGTGGGGCTATATAGAGCCTGGCAGAGGTGCTTACTCTCTTGGGGTCCACCCCTGGGGAGCTCGGAGGACCCTGCGGCGGTTTCGGATCCAACCTGGGAGCAGGTTTTTGTGTGGAGCAGCGCAAATTCTGAGGCTCAGCACGTGACTCTTCTGTCTGCAACAAACTTGGCTTCTCTGTGTCCCCTTGAGAGCCGAGTTGGCTAGCTGGGGCAGAGGCTGTCGTAGGCCTTGAGAACTGGTGTCTGCCGGAACCTGGGTGGGGTGTGTGATGCTTTAACGTTGCGTTTCTGAATCATGGATGGGAATGACTTTGATGGTTATTCACGGTGCTGAAGATTTAAAAAAGGGTGGGTGGAGTTAGAGCACAGGGAGGAAAGTGGTTGCCTTGCATGCAGTCAACCCAGGTTGGATCCCTGAAACCGCCGCAGGGTCCTCCGAGCATCCCCAGGGGCGAACCCTGAGCAAGTAGAGCCAGGAGTAAGCCTTGAGCACCACCAGATGTGTCCAACCTGCCCGGCCCTGGAAAAGGGGGATAATATTCCTTAACTACCCATTTGCTATGCAGACATGATGCAGATTAATCCAACAACCCTATGAAAGAGTTTTGAGCGATGCCTAGCATGGGTGAACTCCCTAATAAAAGTTAGCCCTAAAGGAAGTAATCATGCTAATTTTATTAATAGATGAATTTGGCTAAATAAACAGCAGAGTTGGCAGATGTGTGAAAGCTTATAAGAATAAACTGATCAGTTTGCCACCGTTCCAGCGAGGGACTAAGGAGGGGCTGTTGTAGTTGTTGTTTGTTGTCCCTTAGGCTCCAGGGACCACTCCCCGGTCTGTGTGTGGACTTGCCTTGGGAGCTGTGGAGTGACTGGGATTAAACCTATTCTCCTGCAGGCAAAGCATGGGCTCAGCCTGTTGGGCTTCTCTTGGGCGCCCACTCGTCTTCCTCTGCCCTCCCCGCCCTCCTCTCCCTGTCTTCTCTCCTCCCACCCTTCCCCTTCTCTCTTGCCTCACACAGGTAGGGAAAGTGCTTTGCCCAAGCCACCTGTGGCCCAAGGAGAAGTCTCTGGCCACCTAATGGTGTGTCTCCCACCTGTGGGCCACTTCTGTGGCCCCTGGGGTCCCTTCTTGCTCCTATTCGCTCTCAGTCCTCTGAGAACATCTAGGAGAGTCTCGGGTTTGGCGCAACTCCGTCTCCAGTGTCTGTCTCCAGCCGCCTTTCTTCAGAAGGGCCTTGTATGATGAGGAGGGGAGCTGAGGGGCGACCCGACCCTGCGGCCGAGCCCTGAGACCTTCGCTGCTGCCCCCAGGCTATTTCCACAGAGGCTCCGGGGCCCACATGGCTGAGGCTGGCTCTGCGAGCTGTGTGTGTACCCTAACTAAGTTACCCTCGAGTTTTCACCTTTTCAGTTTCCCCTTTGAGCTCTTAATAAAGCAAAAAACCAGAATTTTCCCTGAGCTGCTTTCTGCAACCCAATACGATTGTGCTGTGTTCATTCACGATTACACTATTCTACCCATGGTTACGTCCCATTAAAGCTCCGGTTTGTTACTGTGCCCTGAACAACCACTGGGTGCTGGGGAACCCCACGAGACTCGGAGGGGCAGTGGGCTCCCAGCCTCTCTACTTCCCTGCAGAGGCCCCACCAAGAGGTCCCCCTCGACATCTTAGGGACCAACAGCTATAGCTCCGCTCAGCTAGCTGGACTTAGGCCAAAGTACTTAAAAGTAGCCCATGTATCCATTCCACACCGGGTGTTTAGCCAGGAGGGATGAGTGTGTGTGTTCCCAGAAGACACCTATTTAAGAATGTTTACAGGAGAGCTTTCCAAAATAATTCTGAACTGGAAACACGCCAAATGGCCATTACCACTGAACGCAGAAGTCGGTCGTGCCACGCTCAGGCAGAACAGTTAAAAGAAGAATGAATTCAACAGCCACCAAAAATGGATGGTTCATTAAAATATATATATATATATAATAATATATATATATATATATATATATATATATATATATATATCCTGAAAACATCATGCTTTCTGAAGTTATTGGTAGCTGAGCTTTAGGCCTAGCCTATTTCACCACCAGTAGTGGTCCAGTTCCCTCCCCAGTGTCCCCAAGCTCCATCCGCCCCACCTGCCACCTTAACGGGCACATTACGAAGCTCTGTGGTTGCAGCTTAGATCTCAAAATACATGGATGGTTCTTACAAGCCTCTGTGGGGTGAAGAAAGATCCAGAAACTGCGATCCCACTGACATGAAACATAAAGAGTGGCCAGAGTAATCTGTTGTCTCAGTTCTCGGGGGTTACTCCTGGCTCTTCACTCAGGAATTAATCCTAGCAGTGCTCCAGAGACCACATGGGATGCTGGGGATGGAACCTGCTCTACTGTCACTTAGGCCCCTCTGACTGGTCCTCTTACAAACCCTTATTTGCTTATCCAGTCTGATTGGTTCCCCACATCCCATCATTTGCATAAATACACATCTACAGTCTCATTGGTCGGATGCAATCTGATGTCTTTTTTCCTTTTTGGGTCGCACAGCTGGTGCTCAAGGATTACTCCTGGTTCTGCACGCAGGAATTACTCCTGGAGGTGCTTGGGGAACCATATGGGATGCCAGGGATCGAACCTGGGTCAGCCGTGTGCAAGACAAAAGCCATTCCCTCTGGACTATGACTCTGGCTCCTGCTGTCTCGTCCTTAAATGTGAGGGAACTTTCCGATACACGACGCTGAAATGCGTTCAGCCCAGGTCACCACAGGTTCTGCTCCTAGCAATGACGTGGCAGATACCCGAGCTTCTTCTTGCAGCCTGCAACCTGGCTGCCTCTCTTGCGTGGTCCCAAGCAGCGATATAAATATCCAACTCTCCTTGCCTGAAAACTAAGTTTCCCACCTATAAAGGAACTTTATGAGAACACGATGCTAAGTGAAAGAAGGCAGCACTGAGTTCACTCGCTGGTCTGAGAATGTCTGTCTCTTCCACACTCATCTGTTGAGCTCCTAGCCCTCAATAGCAGGGTGGGGAATTAGGCTGAGATGAGGTCAAAAGGGTGGAAAGCCAGGATGGGATGAGTAATGTTGACAGGAAGAACACAGGAACAACTTACAGAGAAAGAAAAAGGACTTGAATTGGCATAAAAGCAACTCTAAGTTGGGCTGGCGAGACAGTACCGTGGGCAAGGCACTGCCCTTGCAGATGTTCAACTTTGGGTTTCTTTTTTTTTTTTTGTTTTTGGGTCACTCGCAGCTATGCTTAGGGGGTTACTCCCTGGCCCTTCACTCAGGAATTACTCCTGGCGGTGCTCGAGGGACCATATGGGATGCCAGATATCGAACCCGGGTCGGCTACATGCAAGGCAAATGGCCTCCCCGCTGTGCTATCGCTCCAGCCCCAGATGTTCAACTTCGAGCCCCATCCCTAGACCATATGTGTCCCTTGAGCTTAGAGCCACAGGCAGCTCTGGCAATGCCAGGAATGGTCTCCCCAACCGGAAGCCAACCCATGGGGGCTTTCTTTAAGATCTCAGCTCCTCGCCTCCTTCTTTCCCTTGTTGCTGGGGTGATCCTGTGATGACAGCTTCGCACTCCTCATTGTGGTTCTTGGTGAGGGTCATGCGTGTGCCCTTTGGGTTATCAGACACAATTTTGCTGGCAGGGCTGCACACTGCACACAGCTGGTTGTGATGCATGGGAGAGCACAAGCTTTGTGGGTTGGTGTCAGGAAGGACACGTGCTAGTACCACTTGGATTGTGCTTGGTGTGTGCAGTGGGGCTAGGGATCCAACTCAGGGCCTCACAGCTGCAAGGTGGCAGTCCTACGGCTGAACTAGGTCTCCATTGTTTCAGGATACACGTATATTTGGACCTTCCAAGCAGTATTGAGAGAACCCAGGGGTCACTTTTTTTTTTTTTTGCTTTTTGGGTCACACCCGGCAATGCTCAGGGGTTACTCCTGGCTCTGCACTCAGGAATTACTCCTGGCGGTGCTCGGGGGACCATATGGGATGCCGGGGATAGAACCTGAGCTGGCACAGGCCAGCTGCGCGCAAGGCAAATGCACTACCCGCTGGGCTATCGCTCGGGCCCAGCGGTCACTTCTGACAGTATTTGGGTAATGAGGCCGGAGAGTTCCGTGCTCAGATCCAGTGATGCAGTGTAGCCGGCTCCAACAGGGCTGGGGACCCCCAACCCCAGCCAGAAAAAATCAAGGTGTTGTTTACAAATGTACCCAGTCATGGCGTGTGGGGATCAGGGTTGTGGTGCCAAGGTTTGAATTTGGGCTGCTGACTGCTAAGCCAGCTCCCTGACTCCTTAATATTAATTTTTCATTGCTGTGAGTTGGAGTTCTAGAGTGACCTTGAGAATTGCTTGATTTTCTCAAAGTTCTGTTTTCTCACATCACAGATGGGCATTGAGACATTCTATAAAGTAAAAGAAATATTCATTGAGTAGATTGTCCCTGGGATCCTTGGATGTCCTTTTTTCTTTTCTTTTTTCTTCCCTCCCTTATTCCCACCCCTCTCCCACCCTCCCTCCCTTCCCCTCTTCTTCATTCCTGCCGTGGTTGGGAGCCCCAAGCACCCTTTGCTCTTGGCTCAGTACTCGGTGTTACTCCTGGCAGTACTTTGTGGGAATCACATGGTGCCAGGAATCAGACCAGCGACTCCTGCTTGCAAAGTCCTGCTTTAGTTCTGCTTTTCCATGACGACATATGCTCTGCTCTCGGAGACTCTGCTTAGTCAGGAACGTATGTCAGAAATGATACTACGTGTTTCCACATCAGTCCTGGTGCAACTGTCTCCCATCTGGACAGTGTCACGCACAGTAGTGGTGGTGGTGGGTACAGGAACTTCAGACTCAATACCATCACCATTGGCATGATTGTAACCAAGTTCCCTAAACCATGACAAAAATTAGAAGTTAATACTAAATAGAAATACGTCTTTATTTATTTTTGTTTTTGGTGCCTACTGGTTTTGCACTCAGGGGTCATTTCCAAAAGGTCTCAGGATGTTGGGGATTGAACCTGGGTCAGCCATATGCAAGGCAAGTGCTCTGGCCACTGCATATCTCTCTGGCCCAGATGTCATTTTTTAACTTCCTGTCTCTTGGGACACTCACTCTTGAATTCAACCACTGAGCTCTGAGGAAGCGCAAAGTTCCAGGGAAGATGTCCATGTACTGAGGTACGGGGCAGCTGATCAAGGCTCTGGGTCTCTCAGCTGGCGACCAGCATGACCTATCAGCCTGGTAAGAGCTTTGAAGTCTATCTCTGAAGTCGCCCCGGGCTGTGAGTATGCAGAAAATAGGTGAGCTTTTTATAAAATATTACCCAGTTATTTTTATGTACTTAATATTATTTTCAGCTTATTCTTTTGCACAGAGTTGTCCATAGAAAAGTAATGTGAGCTGCACAATTTTACAGATCTGAGTCGCCACATAGCAAAAAGTAAAAGACAGTTAAAAGTAGTCCTAGAGTTTTTACTAAGCTGATTTCATGAAACTTAACTTAGCTCCAACTATTCAAGATGCTTTACTTTCAGCAAAGGACAAAAATAAAAGTTGTTTGAGAGATAGTTTGCTTTCTTTTGAGGGGGAACCACACCAGGCAGTGTCTGGGACCAATACCTGACTCTGTGAGCTGGGGTCAGAACTAGAGGAACTTGGGGAACTGTACTTGGTGCTAGGGATTGAACCAGGCCAGCTGCACGAAAGTCAAGTTTCTTAACCCCTGAACTATCTTGGAGTCTCTTCTTTTTAAATTTGTGACTACAATCATATCTGCATTCAGACTCAATTGCAATCCTTAATAGCTGAACCCCGAGAACGCAGCAGAACAAGAGAATTTGGAGACAAAATACTGCATCATGGTTCTCATCTTCTAAGGAGGGAAGCGAGGTACAGGTAGATGATTTAAATGAGGGTTAAAAATGGTGGCTCCCCCTCCTAGACACACCCCAACAAGTGCACGTCTTAATTTTCAGAACCGGATGCCTGGGAATTGTGAATGTCACCATATTTGGAGATAGATAGATAGATAGAGAGAAATAGATAGATAGATAGATAGATAGATAGATAGATAGATAGAGAGAGAGAGAGAGAGAGAGAGAGAGTTTAGCATAGTTATAGATCTTGGAGAGAGACAGATTGTCCCAGATAATCTGAGCCCTAAATCCAAGAACCAGCCCTGGCAAGAAAGACAGAGATTAGACAGAGAGAGAGAGAGCAGTGGGCGGGATGGGGCTGCAGATGCAGGAATGCAGGCGTGAAGATCTTGGGAGCAGGAGGATGTCCGGAATGCAGGCGTGATGGGCTGCAGGTCCAGGAATGCAGGCGTTGGCATGAAAGGCAGGAATAGGCGTAGGGGCTGGCGCAGGTGATGGGCTGCAGGCGCAGGAATGCAGGCGTGATGGGCTGCAGGTGCAGGAATGCAGGCGGGATGGGCTGCAGGCGCAGGGAATGCAGGCGGGATGGGCTGCAGGAATGCAGGGGATGGGCTGCAGGGCAGGCGTGATGGGCTGCGGCAGGAATGCGGCGGAGGAATGCAGGCGTGATGGGCTGCAGGTGCAGGAATGCAGGCGTGATGGGCTGCAGGTGCAGGAATGCAGGCGTGATGGGCTGCAGGTGCAGGAATGCAGGCGTGATGGGCTGCAGGTGCAGGAATGCAGGCGTGATGGGCTGCAGGTGCAGGGAATGCAGGCGTGATGGGCTGCAGGTGCAGGAATGCAGGCGTGATGGGCTGCAGGTGCAGGAATGCAGGCGTGATGGGCTGCAGGTGCAGGAATGCAGGCGTGATGGGCTGCAGGCGCAGGAATGCAGGCGTGATGGGCTGCAGGCTGCAGGAATGCAGGCGTGATGGGCTGCAGGTGCAGGAATGCAGGCGTGATGGGCTGCAGGTGCAGGAATGCAGGCGTGATGGGCTGCAGGTGCAGGAATGCAGGCGTGATGGGCTGCAGGCGCAGGAATGCAGGCGTGATGGGCTGCAGGTGCAGGAATGCAGGCGTGATGGGTTGTAGGTGCAGGCGGGGCAGGTGCAGGGAATGCAGGCGTGATGGGCTGCAGGCGCAGGAATGCAGGCGTGATGGGCTGCAGGCGCAGGAATGCAGGCGGGATGGGGCTGCAGGCGCAGGAATGCAGGCGTGATGGGCTGCAGGCGGCGCAGGAATGCAGGCGTGATGGGCTGTAGGTGCAGGAATGCAGGCGTGATGGGCTGCAGGCTCAGGAATGCGGCGTGATGGGCTTTTGGTGCAGGAATGCAGGCGTGATGGGCTGCAGGCGCAGGGAATGCAGGCGGAAACCTTGACCGGGAAGCAGCATCAAGGATCAGATCAACCACTTGCAGATAACTTAGTTTCCGTCTTCTTGTTGCCAGAAACGGAAAAAGTTACCTTTAGCCACCACTTTGTTCTGTGATTATTATTTTTTAAAATGGTGCCCACAGGAAACAAAACAAGTTTGACGTTTAAAGAGAAGTGAGATTCCATTCTCTGGAAGAGAAAACTCCTCTTTTCATTTATCTATCTATCTGTCTGTCTGTCTGTCTGCCTGCCTGCCTGCCTGCCTGTCTGTCTGTCTGCCTGCCTGCCTGCCTGTCTGCCTGTCTGCCTGCCTGCCTGCCTGCCTGTCTGCCTGTCTGCCTGCCTGCCTGCCTGTCTGTCTGTCTGCCTGCCTGCCTGCCTGTCCTGTCTGCCTGCCTGCCTGCCTGCCTGCCTGTCTGTCTGCCTGCCTGCCTGCCTGCCTGCCTGTCTGCCTGCCTGCCTGTCTGTCTGTCTGCCTGCCTGCCTGTCTGTCTGCCTGCCTGTCTATCTGTCTATCTATTTATTTACTTACTTACTTATTTACTCATTTATTTATTTATTCACTCATTTATCTATCTATTTATTCATTCATTAATTCATTTACTTATTTGTTTATTTATTTATCTTTAAATTTATCTAACCCTAACCCTAACCCTCAGAGACCTGGGTCCTACGAAAGCAGGATGAGAATGCTATTCAGGTCTCCCAGAGAGGAATCTAAAGAGCTATGCTTGGAATATCACGCCTCACTCAAGTGAGAGAAGGAATCCGGAGTTCCGACCTCCGTCATGTTCCAGAGTCAGGGACAATGTCTCGTTTGCCAAGGCATCAAAAATCAGATGGGCTGGACATGTAATGCGATTTGGAGACGACCACTGGACTAGAGCCATTACCGACTGGATCCCATGGGATGTCAAAAGATCACGTGGCTGCCCACCTACAAGATGATCAGACTTCTTCGTCCAAGACCCTGAAGGAACGGTTTGAGGCTCTTCGTATTCCTGAAGCAACCAGATGCCATTGGGCTAAACTGGCATGTGATAGGGTCAAATGGAAATGTTACTGGAGGCTGCTCGAGCAAATAGATGAATAACGGGATGTCAAGGGATCAAGTGATTTATCTATCTGTCTGTCTGTCTGTCTATCTATCTATTTATTTATAGTTGAATCACTCTCGTGGACCATTACAAAGCTGCTCATGACTGGATTTCAGCCAAACAGTGTTCCAACACCCATTCATCCCTCCACCAGCGCACATTTCCCAACTCCAATGTGCCCCATTTCCCTCCTCTCTCCCACCTGCCTCTATGGCAGGCACTCATTCTGTCTCTCCAGCTTCTTTTGTGCATTCTGGTTTGCAATACAGACACTGAAGGGTTATTATGCACATTCCTTTACCTACTTCAATACTCAGTTCTAGTCTAGCATTACTGTTTCCAACTATTATTGTCAAACTGGTTCCTTCTCTATCTTACCTACCCTCTGTCCCCTACATGCATGTGTGGAATCCAAGCACTGACACATCCTCCTGGCCCCTGTTTTCCCTGGCCTTGGATATTGAGAACTCCTTCTTACCACCTCTGAAATCGTCCAAGTGGCCTTCGTTTATTCCTTTCAAAACCACAGAGGGCCCTCTGCGTTTCTGGTGGGGAGCTCTGCCCTTCAGCTCTGGCCAGCTCCCTGCGGTCGTCTACATCGCTTGTCTTGTCTACTCACATGATCTCAGCTGCTCTTCCTGAATCAACACTTCCCTCCTTCAATCTAACATTGCACATTCGGAGAAATCCTCCATAAAAAATGTTAAGTCACGTCAGACCGCTCCCCTGCTCCCCAGTCCTCCAGTGAGCTGCCGTTCACTGGAGAGACATTCGAACTTCTTATCAAGGCTCCAAGGTTTGTGCTGCTCCTAGTCTCCCTGGGTCCCTGCTCTCTCCTGGTGGCATTCCGGGCACAGAAGCTGACTTTGTGTCTCTCCAACATGCCTGGGCCCTGGGAACTTGCTGCTGCTGCCTCTGGAACATCCCACAGAAGAGAGCGCTTTGGCTTCGGCTGACTCCATCAGCCCTTGTCTCAACTGTCTCTCTGTGCTAAAGGGTTTCTCTGGCCACTCATTTTACATGCTTTTACTGTGCTTAATTTTTCTGAACAGCATGGATCCCCACAGTTCTGTAGAATTATTATTGTTATTATTTTGTTCTGTTTTCCCCATTAGATGAGGAATAGACTCAGATCTGTTCACTGTAATGATAGATGAACCAACACATAACAGGTGCTTAATACATTGCACTAACAGACAAATGAACTAGAGTGAAGGAATGCAGGCTTCATTCCTATTTATTTATTTGTTTGTTTATGAGCAGTTAGAACCTGACTTGGTACAGTGGGGAAGGTTTTGGCCTTGTATGTAGCTAACGTGATTTTGATCCTCGGCATCCCCATTTGGTTCCCTGAGCACTGCCAGGAGTGATTCCTGAGTACAGAGCTAGAAGAACCCACATTGCTGGGTGTGGCCCCGAACAAACAAACAAACAAACAAACAAATAAACAGAAAAGGAATCTGGATATTTAGGGAAAATTGCTCCAAATGAGCTGCCACTCTCAAATTCTCTGTCTGGCTTAAACAATTGTATTCAAGTAGCCTCAATTCAAGACTTCCCTTTTTACTAGGAGCTGGGCGCCATAAGAATTGTGTTTCTCTACCGGGGACATTGGTGGTGGGAAATGTGCACTGCTGGAGGGATGGGTGCTGAAACACTGTATGGCTGAAGCTCAAATCATGAACAGCTTTGTAATTGCCTATCTTATAGTGATGTAATAAAAGTTTGTTCTTCATCCTCAGGGGGTATAGCCCCTCCGGGAATGGTGGGGTGCTTTGGCATCCCCAAAGCCCAAACCTTCAGCAGCACTGTTTGTTGTGTCAGGCCCAGTCATCCAGGGCACTTTGTTCTAAAGGCAGGAAGTGGGCTGCAAGCTCCACTTTGAACTCTGGAGTTCAAAGTAAACTCTCCTTCTTCGGCTTTGTCTCCTGGGAAGTCTTCCCCAGGCTCCTCAGGAGGGGATGGGGCCCCTTGCAGCACTAATAATAGCCAGGCACGTTAGTTTCCTAACATGTCACCCTTTAAAGAGAGTGCTATTTCCCCCTCACTACCTTGAGGTACTATGTAGGGGAGGGAGGGTTCATTATTACAGCCATCATTTTCCACATGCTACCAAATAACGACTTACCTCTCTGCAAAATAATTTTGCTTTTAGCCAAAATCCCCAGGGTGGGGGGGGGGCCCGTCCTTTATGAGGAGAAGCTGAGTGGGCGAAGCTGAGTGGGCCCTGGCCACCCTCATGCTGCTCTCTGTACCCGTTATCCCTCCCCAGTACACTTTGCCGGTATACTGGCCTGGTCGGCATTGAGCAGAGTGTGGCTCTCGGGGAGAACTGAGTTCCTCTGAGCTTCACTGTTCTCCTCCACCATGAAAGTTACAGTCCAGGGACTGGAGTGATAGTCCAGCGGGTAGGGCGTTTGCCTTTGCACGCCGGCGCCTGTGCCGGCCCGGGTTCGATTCCCAGCATTCCATATGGTCCCCTGAGCACCGCCAGAAGTAATTCCTGAGTGCAGAGTCAGGAGTAACCCCTGAGCATTGCCGGGTGTGACCCCCAAAAAAAAAAAAAAAAAAAAAAAAAGAAAGTTACAGTCCAGATCAGAGTTGAGAGTGCAGTGGATAGAGGGTGTGCCTTGCATGTGGCCAACCCAGGTTCGGTGCTTGACATCCCAAAAGGTCCCCTGAGCCCTGCCAGGAGTGATCCCTGAGTATAGAGACAGGAGTAAGCCCTGAGCACAGCCAAAGAAAGAAGAGCTACATGGGTATGTTGGAAGGGCTAATAAATAAGGCTGAATAAGTAGCAGAAAATCACCTAGTACCTGCTATTTATTATCACCAAGATTTGCTGTCCTGGGTGGAGAGAAGGGCAACTTAAAGGTTTTCTTTTTTGTGGGAGCATGTCCATCAGTGCTCAGAGGTTACCCATCGCTTTGTGCTTGGGACTTACTCTCAGCAGTGCTCATAAGACCAAATGGCCCAAGGAATCGAGACTTCTGCATCGGAAGCATGTGCTTGTCTGTGAGCTCTATCTCTGGACCTAAGTTGCTCCTCTGTCTCTCTGTCTCTCTGTCTTTCTCTCTCTCTGGTATTATCCGTGGTTGCTTTGGCGGGTGGGGAACCACCAAAAAGGACCACCAAAGCTACCTCAAGGATGTTTGGGAGGGTCCCGACGGAGCCAGGATTGATCCCAGTGCTCTGCTACTCTGCACCACAGCCACACTCCTGCGACCTTTGCCTTTTCACACGCTCTCCTTCATGTCAACACTCACTTATCCTGAGCTCTTAGGACAGGCAGGCCCTGACCCTGAGCTTGGTGCCAGCCAGGTGCCTGCTCTCAGAGCCACAGGTGTGGTGAGGGAATTTGTGCCATTAAGCTGTGTGTGTGTGTGTGTGTGTGTGTGTGTGTGTGTGTGTGTGTGTGTGTGTGTGTGTGTGTAGGCGATATTCAGGTGAAGCAAGGGCAGGGCACTAACTCCCGCTTATTTACTTGATCCAAGGACGATGACCCCGCATCCTTCACCGGAGGACCCGGCAGGTACCCATTGCGTTCCTGCACCTCACCACCCCTAACCTCTGCCCCTCTCTCCTGAACAGATTTAAGCAAACCTCCAAATGCTGTTCAGGGCAGGGGCTAGCAGCCGCAGTGACTCGGAGTGAAGGGACAGTATTCAAACTCTGAAGGCAGATAGACTCTTTCAGACGGGGGTACAAACACGGCCCAGATTTGGTTGGGCCAAACAAGACGATGACCCTCTGACTTCCTGCAACACTCCCCATCTTTCAGCCCCATTTCCCGGTCTCGGAGTCCGCGTCGAGGGCTCGGTGGACCGGAGGGAGGGCAGAGGGGAACTCACTTCTCAGGGGTCGGGAAGCAAAGCCAAGACGCATCTCCGGGGGTGAAGTTAGAAAATGAAGATCGCTCCTCCCCGCCTCTGCGGTACGTGTGCACGTAAGTGTGGGTAAGTGAGTGGGGCCAGGAGCCTTCCGGGATGAGTGACAGCGGGAGCCCGTCCCTCCCGAAGATGCGGGCAGAATGACCTATGGGATGGATTGAGGGTGGACTGGTACCAGTGCGCCGGGGCCTCGCGGGGTAGAAACAATTGCATCCCCTTCCCCTCACCCTCCAATCTCCCGCCCCGGGGCTCTTGTACTCTCAGTTCCCTTGCGGGGCTGGGGGAGCCCTCTAGGTGCTCCTTCCCTCCACGCCCCCCGGAGTCCGCAAACCGGGTCGGGCTGCGCTCAGTCGGTTTCGGTCCCCGAGCGCCGCAGCGCTGCGGCGGACGAACCGCGCCGCGCCGCCGCCGGGGCGCCCCTATGCAAAGCAACTGGAGGCGCGGGGCGGGGCCTGGGCGCCATGCAAATGAGGGAGGCGTGGCCTCCACGGAGAGCCCCCTATCACAGAGCCGCTGGCGGCGCGGGGGCGGGGCCTGGGCGCCATGCAAATGAGGGAGGCGGGGACCTCCGCGGGCCCCGCCCCCGCCCCCGCAGCTGGGGCCAGCGGTGCGGGCGCAGCTGGACGAGCGCGGCAGCTGGGGCGAGTGACAGCCCCGCTCCGCGCGCCGCGGCCGCCAGAGCCGGCGCAGGGGAAGCGCCCGCCGCCCCGGGCGGCACAGCGGCCGCTCGTCCTCCCCGCGCCTCCGGGCCCGCCGCCCGCGGTCCCGCGGCCCCGGGGCCGCCACCTCCCGGGCGCCCGCTCCCCGCGCGCAAGATGGCTGACCCGGCTGCGGGGCCGGCGCCGAGCGAGGGCGAGGAGAGCACCGTGCGCTTCGCCCGCAAAGGCGCCCTCCGCCAGAAGAACGTGCACGAGGTGAAGAACCACAAATTCACCGCCCGCTTCTTCAAGCAGCCCACCTTCTGCAGCCACTGCACCGACTTCATCTGGTGAGCGCGCCCGCACCTGCCCGCGGGACCCCCGCTGCCCGCGACCCCGCTCCCGGCGCCGGACACTCCTGCCACTTCCCTCGGGCCTCCCTACCCCCGGCCTGGCTCCCCAGACCGCCAACCGCGGGGGCGCCCCCGCTCGCCTCTTCCTCCCGGCTCCCTCCACTGCTGCCGAGCTCGGGGTCCGACCCACCCCGCAGGTGTCCGGAGGCCTCCCGCCCCCTCACGGGCTCCAGGCTCCCTCACCCCTCCCTGCCCTTTGGGGGCAGCGCCCCGGTGTCCTCTATCTCTCTGCGGCCGCGGCCCCCTCTCCTCCGTGCCCGGGGGTCGGGGACCGGCGCCCTGGGTTCTCCTATTGCCTGTCCTTTCCCCTCCGGTCCTCCCCCTCACATCCTGCGGGCACCTGCGCCCCTCCCCCACCCCCATCCCGTTCTCCCAAGTGCGGAGCGTCCGCGCCTCCTCCCGCGTCCCCCCGGGGCTCAGCATCCTCCCGCGGGAGGCGTCTACGTCTCTCTCTCCCGCCGAGGGTCCGCCGGTGTCGTGGGGGCCCTCTCCCGCCTCTCCTTGGCGCTCCGACCCTACCACCTCTGCCCGCATTCTGCCACCTGGTGGTCGCACCGCCCCCCCACCCCCAGCTCTGCTCTTCTGCCTTCTGAAGGGAGGTGGGCTGATGGAGGCCCCCAAGCCCCCGGAAGGCGCGAGATTTGGTACAAGGCTCTTGGGCATTCGCCTGTGGCTGGGAGGTCCAGGACCCGGACTGGGAGAGGCGACGCCGGGGTGGTGGTGGCGACTGGGATGGGGTCCTCCTGGGGGTGCCTGATCCGGATCCTGTGTCTTTGCAGGGGCTTCGGGAAGCAAGGATTCCAGTGCCAAGGTAGGCTGCGCGCGGCTGGCGGGAGCCGAGGGGGAAGACTTTCTAGAAGTGGTTGAGCAAGGCCCGCGGGGAAGGAAGCTGGTCTGTGAGCCTGCGGCGCCCGCACTCCGCCCTCTGCTCTCTCCTCTCTCCGGCGAGGAGCAGAGTCTCTCCTGGGGCCTGGCAGGGTTTTTGTTTCTGTGTGGGCTCTGGAGCTGCCTCCACCCCTTGCAGCTTTTCCCGGGGTTCCCCCTGCCTCCAGAATTCCCTGCCCCTCGTGCCCCGGCTGAGCTTACACTCACTCCCCTCTTCTTCCGGGGCCCTGTCGGGTCTCTCTGCAGGTGGCTGCACCTCTGCAGATGGCCACTGTGGGTGTCCCCGGGGCCTCCCCTTCCCGAAGGAGGTGGTTCCAGATAAGGCCCCCCTCAGATCCTGCTTTCAAGCACTCTTTCTCCTTCTGGCTCTGTCCAGGAAGCCTTGACTCCAGATGACCGTTTGGCTGCTGTCCTGGCCTGTAAGGTTTGATATTTTTTTTTCCTTACCCAAGGAGGACTTAACCAGGGACAGAACCTCAGCTGGGGACTTGCCATCCCAGGGAAGATGACAAGGACGGTCTCCGGCTGGGAATTGGTTTTCCAAGGTCACACGTTGCTGTAGCTTGTGCTAGGTTTTGGGCCTCTGAAGCAGGTTTTTTTTTTTTATGTTGAATTTGAGGTAACGTTTCCATCGGGCGATTTCACATTCACAAGTGGAATCTCCAGCTTCACCCCACTGGGAAGCTGATCTCTGCCTTGCTAGATTAGTTGTCCATACTGAGATCCCTGATGTCGTGGACAGGGTGCATGCACAGTCAGCATTTGGTCAAGCCCGAGTCCCCATTTCTGGCCCGTTGGCCTTTGAGTTTGCATCCTCAGAATCACCCCTGCACCCTCCCTCAATTTGAAGCCGGACACGGTTGAGTTTGGTTGGAGAAGTCCCTTTTCTGGATGGTGTCTTAGGGGCAAATGGCCCACCCTGGTGAGCTGGATTGAGCTCACGAGAAGACAGCAGGAAAGAGCAGGAGTCTAGGTGTGCTCTAGGCGGGGTGGGAGGGTGCTAGGGCACAGCCCTTGCCTGTGTGATGCCTCCTGGCTTCCATCTTTGGTCCTCAGCACTATGAATTGTACTGAGAAGTGGCCAAGCCCTGACCCTCTGGCCCTCTGGGAGAATAAACTGATTCCAGCCAGTGTGTGCGGCGTTGCCAGCACGCCTCCCCCAGGCACCCCTGCCATTTGACTTGCCCACTTTGCTCTTGCCGGAGACCTGGGGACAGGGTCAGCCCAGTGCTGACCTCACAGCCTCTTTTGACCTGTGCTCCTTCCAAAATTTGGAGCCTTGCTCTCACACTCACATCCGGGGGACTCTCTGGTGGCAGCATTCTAGATCTTGGGATTTGACACTGGCTTGTTTTCTGGGAGACTTGGAGCTTTCCCTCTGAACCCCCTTGACCTGTTGGCTCCCAAAGGCGTCTGTCTATTCCCTCAGGCTTCCACGGACTGGTTTCCATCTTTGTCTCATGGTGGTGGTGGTCGGGGAGTGACTTTTGAACTTCTTTCCAGCTACTTTCCTGTCCCACCCTCTTGACTGTGGCTCCATTGGGGCGGTCGTCCCCCTGCTCCCCCTGCACTCCCCACCCACTCCCACCCACCGACTGGTGCAGGTGATCAGGTCTCCCGCGAGAGATCCTTTGTACTAGGGACTTGGAAAACGAAAGCGATTTTCTGATGTAGTGAGTGCAAAGCAGAACTAAGATTGGTCATGAAACGCGGCCTCTTTAGGGGAAGGAGTTCCTATTTTTGAAAATCTACCTCTCCCTCTTCTCCCCAAGAGGCCACAGAGGGTGGTGGGCAGAGGACAGATATGGGGGGGCACACTTATGAATCTTCGAGTCTTGCCTTAGAGTCACGGCTTTAGATCATGCCCAGCCTGCCACTTACCTGCTCAGTGTCTCATTGTATCTGGCCCCAGTTTCTGCATCGATCACGTGGATGCACAAATAGTGTCTGTCTTTCCATGTTGTTGCAGTAGCTAAAACATGCTGGGACTCCAGCCAGAGTGGTAGCATACGGTGGGATTATGCCTTGCATACAGCCGACCAGGGTTTGATCTCCAACGTCCCATATGGTCCCCCATGCACTCCCAGGAGTAATTTCTGAATGCTAAGCCAGGAGTAACACCTGAGCATTGCTGGGTGTAACCCAAAAAAGGCAATAAATAAATAAAAGTTTAAAAAGTCCCAACATACTCAAACAGGAGCTTAGTGCAAAGTGTGTGCTTGGAGGTAACAGCCCTTAGATTTGCCTTGGTGACCTCAGCGGTTGAGGGAAGCCTGGCTTTGTCGGAGGCTTTGCTGTGAGATCAGACACCAGGTGAGACTCCCAATCCCACAGTGACATCTAGTCACTCTGCCCCTCCTTTGGCAGTGTGTCCCATTTGGGCTGGTGTGGGGAGCAGAAAGCAATTGGTAGCCCCTGAAATGGAGGTTAGGAGGTGTTGTCCCGAAACAGGGAAGGTTATCCACCCACAGATAAGCTCAGAGCGACCGGGGCCTGCTTGGTAATTATACATGTGTTTCTTGTTGGAGTTTGTTGGTACCACCTATTTCCTGAGAAGACACCTCATTGAAATGGGATCAGCACCCTCGGACCTCGGACAAAAGAGATCAGGGCTTATGTGCTCATGTAAGTCTGAAGCCCCAGAGCCCCGGTCCCTTTGTGCTGCCTGGCTGCAGAGCCAGCCTTGCATCCTTGTCAGCCAGTAGGAGCAAAGGCCACATATTTGTGTTGGTGGTCGCTTTATGGACGCTGCCCTGAGACACCCTTGCCTGGATGCTGTTAACTGAACCAGGAGGACCCCAGGCGGGACCCATGTGTCTTGGAAGTGTTCAGGTTGCCATGTTCCTGCTGAAAGCTGGGCTGGGGTGTTCCTTCCAAAAGGGAGAGGCTAGAGCAGGCAGGAGGGACATTGAATGACCTTCTTAGGTCAAGGATACCCCAGAGCCTCCAGGAACCCACAGTCTTGTCAGCATGGAAGTTGGTTGAAAGGAAAGAGATGCCGAGTCCATAAGCCTTGGGAAATGATGGATTTCTGTGTGCTCAGGGAGCTTAAGGAGAGATTGTTTGGGGCTGGAGCACATCCCAGCGGGTAGGGCATTGCCTTTGCACGCAGTGGCCTATGCCGGCCCAGGTTTGATCCCCGGCATACCATATGGTCCTCTGAGCACCGCCAGAGTAATTCCTGAGTGCAGAGCCAGGAGAAACCCCTGAGCATCGCCGGGTGTGACCCAAAAAGCAAAAAAAAAAAAAAAAAAAGAGAGAGATTTGTTTTTTTTTTGGGCCACACCCGGGTGGTGCTCAGGGGTTATTCCTGGCTCTGCACTCAGAAATTACTCCTGGTGGTGCTCTGGGACCCTATGGGATGCCGGGGATTGAACCCGGGATCGGCCGTGTGCATGGCAAATGCCCTCCCCGTTGGACTATTGCTCCAGCCTCGAGAAGAGATTTTTCTTTCTCTTCTCCTGCTAAAGGACCAAACTGGAGCCTGCCTGGCAGCTCCTGCCTCCCTTTGGGCTTTGCACCCTTTGTTTTATATGAAACCATTCTCTGTGAGGCTGTTGAAGAGTGTTGCCGAGGTCAGGGTTCTGGGTGGCGGATTGCTGTTACGAAGCTGCCGACACGCTGGATGAGAATGAGCAAAGACAGGAGTTGGGAAGGCGATCAGCAAGTTCGGCTTCTTTCGCCGCATCATTTAGAGGAACTAGAAGATACGTTTATGCTTTAAGACTAGCCCATAGGTGGATTCAATTCTTATCCCAGCAACTTTTCAGTTGGGCATGGAGAAAGTTTTTATTCCCTTGTTGCTTTTGTCATACCTGATGGTGCTCAGGCCTTCCTCCTGGTGGGGCTCGGGGACCATCTGTAGTGCTGGGAAGCAAGGCAGGTCTGATGCGTGCAAAGCAAGAGTCTTACCCCCAAGCTGTCTCTCCAGCTCCTGTATTCAGTTATTTCTTCACGAAAGTCACTTCTGTGGGAGTCAGGGGGCAGCAAAACACAGACTCAGAATTCAAAGTCTGGGGCACTCACAGCTGGGATCTCTGTTCTGCCACTTTCTCTCTTGGGCTGGTCATTCACTGGTAGCGGCCTCAGTTCATCTGTAAAATGGAGCCAAGTGTCCGTATCTCTCAGGGTTCTGATGAGGAATGAGGGGGGTCCAAGAGAAATTCTCCCAGGAGGTAGGCATTGGTGATGCTAAGTGAGATGATCATTATTACTTTATTAGCTGTAGGAAATTGTGTCCAGGGAACAGAGTGACTCGTGGAACCCATTAAATGACTCTGCATCTTTGTGTCCCAAGCTGAAGTTCTCAAGTACCGCTTCAGAGACTTGACCAGGGGGGAGTAGACCCCCACATAGGGCAGAGAACCACGTGCTTTGGAAGGTTTTTTTCCCCTGTTTCCTCCTGGGAAAGACCCCAATTGCTATAGACCCTTGAGAAAA